>CM076579.1:1642060352-1642289296 GCA_034641835.2 Pinus albicaulis | reverse complement strand
CCAGTGCCTAGTTGGAGTTTTCTCACAAAATTCGCTTCTTCTTCTTCGGATATATAGCTGGTTTCTTTGACAACTTCCTTTTCCTTTCCTTTTGAAGACACCTTAAAAGCAGCTTCTCTGATTTGAGAAGGACCTCCTTGTCTCATTTCAAAAGCAGTCAGAATACCATGTAATTGAACAATAGTAAGAGTTTGCAGATCTTGCCTTTCTTCAATAGCTGAAACTTTAGAGTCAAATTTTGAAGTCAAAGATCTTAAGACTTTTTCCACCAGAGTAGTATCGGCTATGGTTTCACCCAAATTTCTCATTCGATTTACAATATCATCAAGACGTAAAAAGAAACTAGCAATACTTTCATCACTATGCATCCTTAAATTTTCATATTCAATTCTGAGAGTTTGGAGTTTTGCACTTTTTACCTTTGTATCTCCTTCATAGCTCAGAATGATCTTGTCCCATATCTCTTTTGCTGAATGTAGCTGCATCACTTTAGCAAATTCTGATTCATACATGCTTCCTAATAAGACATTCACTGCTTTGGCATTGATTTCATACTTCTTCCTTTCAGCTGCATCAGTAGGAATACTTGCCGGGTATTGATAACCTTCTTCCACGATTGCCCATACATCCGCACCAAGACTTTGCAGATATGATTTTGTTCGTACCTTCCAGAATATCATATTGCTTCCATTGAATAGAGGTGGATTTATAGACATTACTCCTTCATGACTTCCCATTGCGACGGATCTCCTTCAAGCGATCAAGCTTTTGCAGAAGAACCTGCTTTGATACCAATTGTTGGGAAAAATACTGAGAGGGGGGGGTGAATCAGTATTTAGGGCAAACTGAAACTTTTTACTTTTTCATGCTCTAAAACCCATACGCTACTTTGCTGAAGCCAACTAGCGTATACACGCGGATATCCCTCATAAAACTCGCGTATACACAGAGATCTAATTATGCCATTAGTTCTTCACTTATATCATTCCATCATTCATTCATTAGATGTTCTATAAACAGTAAACATGTGCAGTAAGAACAGAATAAACCATCACACAAAGCATCACACATGAACACCGGGATTTTTAGGTGGAAACCCAAGTCGGGAGAAAACCACCGCTGCAGTTGCTCGGCCTTCAATATTTTATTATAGAGAAAACATCTTACAACATATGTGCTGGCGCAGACTTGACCAGCACGCAGGCACCCACCTGCGCTCGTTTACCAGCCTCTCCTGGAAGGGAGCTCCAACCCCCCGACTCGTTTACCAGCCTCTCCTGGAAGGGAGCTACGACCCCCCGATCTCGTTTACCAGCCTCACCTGGAAGGGAGCTACAACCCCCTGACTGAAGGCTACAACCCTCAGCACCACCTTGGACCACGTTTCATCAATTTTCACACTGGATCCAACAACTTCAATAGAACACCACTTGCAGGCCACATTTCATCATATTTCCAGACTGGACCCTTTCCATACTTTTAAGCACAAACATACATCACCAACAGATACTTATCAACACAGATCAGAGAGCAGAAACACAACAGAACAGATCAGATATTTCATACCCCTTGCTTCAGCAAACCCTAGTTTGCATACGCTCTTTCTCTTCACTGATGTCGCGTATATACGCGCTTCCGTCCACACAAACCAGCGTATACCTCAGTGTATATTTCATTGTGCAATATTTCATACCCCTTGCTTCAGCAAACCCTAGTTTGCATACGCTCTTTCTCTTCACTGATGTCGCGTATATACGCGCTTCTGTCCACACAAACCAGCGTATACCTCAGTGTATATTTCATTGCGCATACGCGCTTTCTCTTCACTGAAGCCGCGTATATACGCGCTTCCTCCGCGGCGAAGTAGCGTATATATCTTCAATCATTATAGAGCAGCATACTTCTTCAGATCAGATATTCAGTTCAGATTCAACCCTTTACTTCAGACAGATGTTCACCTCATCACAGATCTAATCACTCCATAAACAGATCTAGCAGATACAAATACATTTCAGATCTAGATATCCCGCTTCATCATTTCTTCATAGGTGCATCATAGATTCAGATCTATCATCAAACCTTTACCCTTTCCATACAAATATACTTCATAGAGAAGTATTCATTCAAGCTCAGACATCTTCCTCTCACTCATTTTTGCACAATATTCATCTCTTTATATAGGTTTATCCTTTTTCAATACCATGAGCCCCTTTTTCAATACCACGGAGTTGTCAAAGCTGGCCAACTCCTGCACCAAGGAAAGTGGTTCACCAGGGACCAAGTTCAGCAGAAATTTCCTCATCTCATGGAGGAACTTAACGCAATGGGGACCATTTCTTCCTAAGGGGGGAGGAATGATCCAGGTGGATATTGGTGGTCACGCGCCTATTCCACTTGGGGCTCCACCATTGTCTATTTCAGTTTTTCAGTTTCGGCACAGTTTACTATTTTTAGCAGTTTTTCGGGTCCTAAACTTCCGGAGCCGTTTTGAGGCCCTAAACGACGTTTTTTGGGAAAACGGAGAGCAACATGGGTCCATGGATCGATGTTTCTCATTCCAAATTTGTAGTCCTCGGATAGATCTTTCTAACGAGGTATGGTACGCGTCAAACGGAGATCGTATGCCAAAGTTACGCCCCTGGGAAGTTGAAACACCAATTTACCCAAACGGGGCCCATAGTTTTGGCGCTTCATCTCCTAGGGTTAGGGTTTTGGATGTTTAGGATTTCCCATTGTTTCTAAATGATAAATAGGCCCTCAAGCCTCATTGTAACTCAGTTCAGAGGCCTATAGCCGCCACATCTCTTCTCAGAGATAGCTACCAGCGCCCTAGCTAGTTTTATTTCCATTTTGTCTGTAAGCAAATTTCAGTTCTTTGATATTAATGAAATGAAGTGTTATTTCCGTTGCATCTCTATATTTATGGTTATATGTTTATTCTGTTGCGTTCCTGCATAAATCCGGATCAGTCGAAGGCTTTCTGTTGTTTTCCTCCCCACTGAAACTCTTGTTTAATACTTTATAAAGCATGCAAAGGAGCTGCAATAAGGGAGAAGTTTGCAATAAACTTTCTCCAATACTCAACTGCACCTAAAAAGCTCCTAACTTCTGTAGCAGTTCTTGGTCATGGAAAATTTACAATAGACTCAACCTCTTAAGGGTTGATATTTAACTCACCATTCCCTACAATATATCCTAAGTAAACTAATGAATTTATGCCAAATTCACATTCGGACAGTTTTACATATAATTTTTCTTTTCTTAGGACATCTAATACCTGCTTTACATTCTTTGCGTGATCATTTAAAGTCCTACTAAACACAAGAATATCATCTAAGTAAACTATTAAAAATTATATATGAATGGTATAAATACATCATTCATGACAGGCATAAATGTAGCTGGTGCATTTTTCAAGCCAACATGCATGACCATCCACTCGAGGAGTCCCTGCTTGGTCTTTAAAGTTGTCTTCCAAATATCCTGTTCAACAACTCTGATTTGATGATATCCACTACGCAAATCCATATAATTAAAATACACAGAATCCTTCAACTTATATAACAAGTCATCAATACGTGGAAGTGGATAATAGTTCTTTATTGTGATCTTGTTCAAGGCTTTAAAGTTGACACACATCCTCCAAGAACCGTCCTTCTTTCGAACCAAAACGATAGGTGAACTACACAGAGAAGTGCTTGGATGAATCATACCTTGATGAAGCAGTTCTTGAACTTGCTTCTTTATTTCTTCATTCTCTAATGTTGATAACCTATACATTCCAATGTTAGGTAGAGAAACATCCTGTTGCAACTGAATTTCATGTCCAATTTGTCGCTTGGGAGGAATACCTTTAGGTTCCTGAAACAAATCATCATAATTAGAAATAAATTTAACAAGATATTCTTTCAACTTGGGTTGACATCCTTCGAAGGCATTGGAATCTATAATGTCCTTTGTTTTTACAACCATAAGCATGAACTGTTTTCTAAAATTTATTATTCTCTTCATTTGTCCCGAGTTGATGAGTGAAAAATTATCTTTGAACTTCCATCTTTAGTTAACTGATATTTGTTTTCTTCTCGATATAAAATATCCTTTCTATCATACAAAAATTTAATATCAAGTACAATTCCACATATATCAAGTGGGACTATATCTAATTCTACCTCATCCATGTATTGTGAGCCTATAGAAAAATGAACTTTACATTGTTTAGATACTTGAAGTCTTGTTTTGTCACAAACCCATCCTAATGGATATGGTATTGGATGAGAAGTAGTTCAATGCCCAAATTTTTAACAATAGTTTCAGAAATAAAATTGACTTGCGACCCACTACCAAACAAAGTATCAATTTTTTTATGTTTAGTAATTACTCTAATGTGAAAGAGCTCTCTTCTTTTCTTTTCATCATTTTCCACATTATGAAATTTAGAAGAACTAGTACAAGAAATAGGATTTTTACCTTTAATGTCCGTGGCTATCACCTTCGTTTCATCTCCTGAATCTAATCCCAAGTCTTTGAATCTAGATGCAACATTCTTTTGCTCCTTATTTAATTTCTTTGGTTTCAACTCCAGATGAAGCTTCCAACGATGAATTTCACCGTGACCCTCTTTCTAGAAATGTGAGAAAGTCACTTTTTCCTTTTTAACTGTCGCTGTCTTTTTCATTTTTTTCTTTCCTTTCCCTTGATCTTTACTTTCTGCAGATTTGGATGAAGGTACAAATTCTCTATTCTTCCCTCTAGCTTCTATGTGAGTGGCTTGTACTGAAACATCATCTAAGCTAGTAGGATTTAACATCAAAATAGTATGTCGTAAATAACTATGTAGACCTCCAATATATTTCAACAAAGTTTCTCGAGAGTCTAATTCTATACCTAACATTAATGCACACTTTCAAAATTCTTTTGTATAGCTCTGAAAATTTTTGACCTTTAAGTTGACGCAAAGTTTTCCAACTCATCATATCTTGTTGAACATAGGCTAAAGGATAAAATTGCTTTCTTAAAGTAGAAATAAATTCACTCCATCATGAAATAATCTTACCATATCTTTGAAGGTCAGTTTGATTTTTTCCTTCCCACCATACGAGTGTAGTTCCTCAAATTCTTAAACTTGCCAATTGAATGAGGTTTTTAATGTTGATACATCATCCTAAGGCTCACCAACAAGTCATTTTTAGCACCTAATTTAAAGGTATTTAGAGGATGATGTAATCTTTGTTTGCTCGATAGTGTAATTTTTTTCCACCTTCATTGAAATTACAGATGAGACTCTTGGCATATGTTAAACTTATGGAGATAATCTGCATTGGAACCCATAAGCCAATGTTTATGCACAAATAAATGTAAGCTAATTATTTATCTAAATTACAATCCCAAGACCTTAAAACGATTTGGAGCACATTAAAATATTTAAATCATAATTTGAAAGGCAATTGGAATGCTACGAATTAAATTGTTCTTGATTTCTATCAAAATCACACCTTAAAATTAGTCAATAAGATTATATTCTCCTCCCATGCCGCTAAATTTTCCTTCCTTTGTTTTAAACGCACACATAAATCACACCTTAAAATTAGTCAATAATGTTATATTCTCCTCCCATGCCACTAAGGTTTCCTTCTTTTTTTTTAAACATGCACATACAAAGATATTCTTGCAAAGAAAAATGTACATGTATCCTTGCAAAGGAAAAGGTAAAGTTATTTGTTTTCTTTTGGTGGAACAATCGATTATGTGACTAGGACAAGGCATCATAATGAAGAGCAAGATATAACCTTAACATAAAAATTGCATCCATGGCAGACTTTAAGGTTCCATTATAGTTATCATGAGCAAATTCACATTAAAAGTGGTATGATACATCACATTCTTCATCAACAAATGAGTGCACATCTTATGCTAAAATTAAGGAAACAAGATCTGTTAAGAATAATTTCTTGAAGGTAGTACAAGAAATGGAATAAAAATAGAAATAAAGGAATCCACACAACACATTACACAACTATGTTTCTGGATTATTTTATGATATATTCAATTCTTGCTGTGGCCTCTGGTATTGCATCATGGATGCTACTCAAATTGTATCACCTGTCTGGATGAATTTATTCCTTGTCCAATGCACCGATAAGATCGATATTGTCTTTGAGGCACAAAGAAACTACGAAAAACTCGTGTTGGGCAAGAAAAAACTAAAATCAAGTACCATGCTTCGCATACTAGTGTTCCTTGAAAGTCCTACTGGCACTACACATGCAAGAGAATGATTGATATTCCTTGCTCATCTACTTTATGAGATCAATGATTTTCACATTTTTAGATTTTTTTGCATTATATCATGGATGCATTGAAGGTAAAGAAATGCACCTACTCCTATTTAGATGAGATAAAAGAACCCCTATTCAACAAGATATAGAATTATAAACATTGATAAACCACAAAAAACACTTGTCAAACCTTCGAACCTTGCCATGTTGAACAAGCAACAAAATTAAGCTATGAAAAAAATTGAATGTATATGGTGAGGTGGATTGAAGAAAATCCTTTTACATGTGAATTGATATGATTCTATAACACCTGAACACTTGGCCAGGCCATAGAGACACAAACGAAAATTGTATCGATATGGTTTAGAAATGGAAATTTGTATCAACATGGTTTTCAATATGTCTATTGTGGAGGCGATAAAGAATACTTTCCCAACTTTAAATCCTAAAATTGCATCGACACATTTTAGTGGAGATGATAAAGAATACTTGTCCATATTTAAATCTTGAAATTGTATTGACACTTTTTAGAAATGGAAAATTGTATGGACATGCAAATATGAACACGCTTTTTCTTTGTTGTATAAGTGAATGTTATAGATGCAATGAAGGTCCAGGAAATTGAGTATCTACTTACGAAATTATTTATTTTTCACCTTAAAAATATTGAAACAGAGTTGCAAGACAATGAGTCAAGGCCATGTAAAAGGTTTGAGACAAAGAAGAAAATACAGGGTCTTACGAAAAGTCTATTGCCATTATTTTTTGTTGATCAATAAATTTCTGTTGGTGAGGTAAGAAATCATGATAGCGGCAAAATTAGAGACAATGGAATCAAAAGACTTGAAATATGGTGTACAATTACCCATTAATGTAGAAAAATAAATTCACAATTGCTCAATAGTTTAAATTACACTCTAGTTTATGTCCATCCAATTGCATCCTCATCAAGGCACACAAAGATTATACTAATGTTTCTTATAGATGCAAGCAACAATACCTCAAAAAAGTGGTTGTATTTTATTTGAAGAGTTCCTTCAAACACTCTGCCAGCCAATACTGAATAGAGTGGTCTAAGTGGGTGGTGCAAATCCTTTAAGCTGTAGTGGATTGTGGCTACCTAAAATGTACAAACTTAAAATGTAAAAGCCAATTTTTTGGATCCTCAGTGGGTCTGGATCTCATTATTTCAAAATCATAATTATGTTTGACCACAAATCAATTGGTATAGATATGTAAAGTGAGAGTGATGTTGGATTCAAAGACAAATTTGGAATGTTGAAAAGTGCCAAGCCAACTAGTAAACAAACACAACACCATTGTGAAAGGCGCAATATCCTTTAAAAAAATGTTTAAAACTCTAATTATATTTATGCTAATTTTAGGAATAACTAATTATTCTTACATTTAGAGTTTCCTACAAAATTTTAAAAACTACATTATAATTGAAAATAATTAATGCGCTCCAACCTTTTTAACATTGTATAGAAATATGTTTTAAAATGGTCACTATTGCAGTGTTGAATATGAAATTCCCATTTAAAATCCGGTAACACTTTCCATTTCCCATTAGAATCCCAAAAATAAATAGTGCCCGAGTCATCCATGATGACTCCTGCTAATAGAACATAAAAAAATTCCAAAACTAAGAATAAAACTGCAACTTCACCGACATTTAGTAATCCTAACAAATTTTCGCAAGAAAGAAAGAAAAATAAAATGTGCCATAGATAATTAGATAGTTATTCAAACCATACAATGACAAAGAGTTAGTGGTTTAAATAGTTTTAACCATTCGGAATACAAAATTTATGTCATGGTATTTAAATAAGGTAGACAGTTGGAAACCCTAGTATGAGACTAAATTTATTAAAAAGAGGGAAAGCGAAAGGAGAAACCTTCAAGTGTCTGAGTATTTTTAGCAGGGAAAATTGCAGATATGTGGCAGTAATTTGTGCTTGAGCAGGCACTAATTTGTGCTCGGGCCATCAATTTTTCCTGGGAAAAAAAGAAAATGTATTCATATTTCTAAGACTAACGGAAAAAATGGCAACAAAGGAAAACAAAAAAATATTAGGGGGTGGTCGAATAACAGTTCTGTACCTGAGCCAGGTGTTAATTCACTGACGCTGGTTGATCCAAGAGTCGATGCGCTCGATGTCCCACTTTTATATTGTATTTGACCGAGAAAGCACCGGGAAATATATGGTCGAAGTTTATACCTTCTCGAGACTCTGTGCATGTGCTGGTAAAAACCACCCACCTCGACCAGATCTACCGAACGAATCAGGCCCAGTCACGTAAACCACCAAGATCTGGTCGACCCTAACTTGCCTTCTCTGAACCAACTTGGAGCAACACCTGGAGTTGATACATGGAATTTACACAAGATAGTTCCGTACCTGTGCGTGGCTCGAATGGAATAGTTTTCTCTTTCATGTCCATTGTAGAAGAAAATACCCTGCAGTTGAAGCGTTCTGGATGCTTGCACTGGATTTTTACAAAATATAAGATATTTCAATGTGAAAAAATACTCCACTGCCAACAGTGACTGATAACATTTAATTTTAAATCTGATAGTAATGAAATGACACTGTATCCATGTTGTCCGACGCAATTCTCAATTCTTAACCAACCAATAGAGCTTTCCGTCCAGTCAAAATAGTTTAAAAAGTTTTTGCACATGTTAAAATATAACTGGTTAGAAGGGTGATAATAAAGCTTTTTGATTGGGTGGGGTGAACAATGTTTTCCCACCCAATCTCATAAAGAAAATGCCTTTGGCGTAAAAATAAAATAAAATTGTTAGGTCTTCCAAGTACTTTAAATAACTACACATGTTAGAATCAAATAATTTTATAAAGCTTAAATTGTAGAAGACTCCAATGATACATCACCATATAGACTTATGCGTGCAACATGAAACTTGAATATGTTTTTGTGAGAGAAATTAATAATAACATCTTAATATGACATGTTGACATTGTGTGAAAACGAAAAAAATCCTAAATGACAAATACATAAATTGTATTTAAATTTCATTTGATTTATTACAAAAAGGCATCTTGCTCGCTCAGACCTGAAATACAAAATGAAGTGCTTGGAAGAGAGTAGAATTTTGGGTATGTGTCATATTCTTTCCACGAATAGTTGCACACGCTGGGGGGCGGCAACCCCCCCTATCTAGGGGTTTGCAGGGGTGCAGGTAGCCCCCTGCACAGGGTCAAGGGCAGCGCCCTGAGAGAATTTTTTTGGACCCTATTTTAGGTGGGCAGACCCGCCTATGGTTTTGTGCATGGGTTTGTACATGGTTTGGGGCATGATGGTTTTCTGCCCCTGGTATTTTTGTTGACCCGGTCAAGGGAACTACAATTATGTTCTAATCCAACGTTAATAGATTGGGGTTTATGAATGCTTCAAAGTGGATATATATGCGTTGTAACAATAAAAGGAATATAATGAAAAATCAAGCTGGTAGTCTCGATTTGGGATCCAGGGGAAAAAACTATGTGTATATCTGTTTTATGGTTTACGCTCTTGCTATTGTTTATTTTCTATTTTTTAAGAATTCGTTTGCAGATAATTTTTGTACAGGGTTAAAACCTACATAGAATATATAATAAAACCTATATCCTCTTGTAGCTGAGTACACATGGAAAATATAATGAAAATATAGATGTAGAAGAAAATATGAGAGGGAAAGTTGAACAAGCTAATTCAGAAAATATTTTGGAAAGGAAAACTCATCTTTAGCCAAACCCCAATAAAACAACAACAAAAAACCTCTTTTATTAATTTATTTTTCTCCCTTTATAATCTTCTGTTCATCTTTGAAACTACTTGATGATTGAGTTTTCCCTCTTTGTGATAGCTGAAGGAAGATCCATTTTGAAAATGTGAAGTCATTGTTAAGAACAAACTAACACTAAGAGCTGGGGTGAATCAATATAAGACAAATTTTACCTATTTAAACATTAACGAACCATAAGAAAACAATCACTTATGACATATATCAACTGCAAAATATGTAACACAAGATTTACATGGAACTTTTTTAGAGAAAACTACAAAGCTTCTTTTAATATTTTTTTGTAAGTACCAACCTATTGGAGACACCAATCCTCACTTCCAAAAATATTCATAAGCACTAACCTACTAGAGACACCAATCCCCACTACTACAAATATTGTATGCACCAACCTAATTCACTAAGTATGCTTGCTACTTCTTCCTTCAATAGGTTTGTTAGTTGCTTCTACCTTTACTTGGTCTGCTGGTTGCATGTTAGGTCCCCATATTTCTAGTGTAGTCCCTTATCGTTGTACCCCTATGGTCCCCATATTGTTATTATTATGCTCCATAAAACCCCACTATTGTTATTGTTGTGCCCTTACATTATTATTGTTAGGTCGTCTAGGATTATATTGTGACCTCATGGACTCCTATATATAGAAAATAGTTTTTTCATTTGAATCATCCAAGAATTATTCATTTATGTAATGTAAATGAGGTTTCCCACTCAAAGTGGCTGATTTATAAGGCATTAATCTCTCTTTTCTTCTATTTTTGGAGCTGGTTTCATAAAATTTGGTATCATAGCTTTGGATTCTAGGGTTTCGTTGCTTCAAATAGGTCATCGTGGAATTTTATCTGTAATTTTTTTTTCTATGAAGGTTCAGAAGCTAAAAAGAAAACCCATTTGCGAATACAACCTGAGGAACGTCATGTAAAAAGTTCTGATATTGGTTCGCAATATTTTTAGAGGTATTCTCTGTGGAAGTTAGGGTTTTTGCAGGCTCCCGAATTTCATCTCAAAGAGGTGACCTTGGGAAAATCATCATAACTATCACTTTGATCATCGGATTGGAATTTTGTAAAAAATTGCCGAATTACACGGATTTTAGTGTACTATGTATCAATTTCATAGCTGAAGGAGGAAAAAGTGACATGTGGCACACCCTACAAGTTCGCTCTACTGAACTAGTCCATAATTAGGTCGTTATGGGAGATTAGGCATAACTTTGTCTTGAAGAATCAAAATCAGGTCACACTTGTGGCATTGGAAATAAGACTCAGAGGGCTACTATAGGACCTAAGATAAATGTTTAAGGATCTGAAATTACAGAGATACATCAGTTTCAATATCTAGTTCCTCAAAATCAAGAAAAAAGTGTGTATTTTTTTTTTAAAATCGCATAAGTCTTGTTTGAAAAATCAGTTTGAAGGGATTCCAAGGGCATATTGAAGAATAGATATCAGTATTGGGTTCTAAAATGGCCCTTAAAAATAATTCAACACCCTTTAAGCCCTCATAGGGCTCTACTATGACTCATGAAGAGGAAGAAGTACAACATGATATATAAAAATTACAAGACCAAGTGCACCAAGTTTCGCTCTTGCAAAAAGCAACAAAAAATGAAATGGAAGTTTTGAAGAAAGGCATGGAAACTAAGATGGATGGTTTGAAGAAAGGCGTGGAATTTTTGAAGAATGGAATGGAAGCTAATATGGATGACATGGAAGCTAAGATAGATGAAAAAATTAAAGACAACATGGAAGGCATGAAGAATGATCTAAAAGCAAACATGGAAATTTTGAAGGAAGGTTTGACAAAGTTGATACAAGAAATGATTCCTAATGGCGAAAAGGTAGTACAGGAAATTCATGATGCAAAAAAAATAAATGTTAATCATGATTTCATAAAATATAATGTTGGATTGAAGACCCACCATATTCCAAAGCTCAATATGAGGAAGTTTGATGGCAAGGATCCCGTAACATGGATACTACAGATGGAGCAATATTTTGATCTACATAATGTGAAAAACACACAAAAGGTACGCATTGCAATTTTACATTTAGAAAAAAATACATTTGTATGGTATCGATGGATTTTATCTCGTAAAAAAAATTGTCACTTGGTCAATTTTTACGAAGGAAATGATTACACATTATGAGAATACAAACAACAACGCCTTCTTTAGCCAATTGATAAATCTCAAACAAAAGGGTTCAATGGTGGAGCACATTGAGGAATTCCAAAAATTGAATATAAGGGTAACTGATATTCCAGAGGAACACATGATTGATGTCTTCATAAGGACTTTAAAGGATAACATCCAACATGAGGTTTAGCTTTGGGAACCTGATTCATTGGACAAGACATTCAGGTTGGCAAGAAAAATTGAATGTAAAATTTTGGTGACAAGGAAGCCTACCCCTCACATCTATAAATATGGAAGTGTTTCTACTCCTAGACTTCCACAAACTACAAGGCTGACACCACAACAATTGGAAGAAAAAATATCAAAAGGACTTTGATACTGTTGTGATAGAAAAGAAGCTACAGGTCATAAGTGTGCTGATAAGAAATTATTTTACATAGATTGTGAAGAGGTGGAAGAAAATGAACAAGAAACTTCAAAAGAAGAGGATATACACTAGAAACCAACCCTGGAGAAAGAAAAAACAAGTCCAATCATATCCTATAATGTATTGGCAGGAATTACCACTCCTCAAACTCTCAAGATAGAAGGACATATCAAGAAGAAGAAAAAGTAATAGTGTTGATTGATTCAGGTAGTACCCATAATTTTATTCATTGTAAGGTAGCCAAGGAATTGAATTGCTTCCTATACCCAACACCAAAGTGTCAAGTGATGGTTGCAAATGGAGGGACTATAAATTTTTCTGGAAAATTCCATAATATCAAGATAACCATGGGGGAATATGTATTGAGTAGTCCAATGCTTTCCATTCCAATGGGAGGTGCTGATGTTGTACTAGGAGTACAATGGTTACAATATTTAGGGACGATAGCTTTTAATTTTCAAGAAATTTTCTTGAATTTTTTTCAGAAGGAAAGGAAGTTGAATTATGTGGTATCGTAGGGAAGCTGAGAAAGATAATAAGCTATAATTTCATGAAACAACTTCTGAAGAAAGAACAACGAGGCGTATTTCACAATTATGCTCGCTAGAAGTTCCAACATAAAAATCATCTATTTCTCTAGATCTCCAAAAAGTCTTGGACAATCATTCCAAGGTGTTTGAAACTCCCAAAGGACCCCCACCTATTCATGATCATGATCATGCTATTAATTTTATTCCAAGAAGTGTTCCTCCAAACATCAGGCCTTACAGATATCATTATGTCCAAAAGAGAGAAATTGAACGTATGATTGCAGAAATCTTAGAGGGTGGTATAATTCAACCTAGTCAAATTTATTTCTTTGCTCCAGTAGTATTGGTGCAAAATAAGGATGGATCATGGCGCATGTGTCAGGATTATAGGGAGCTCAATAAGCTCACTATTAAAGATAAATTTCCCATTCCTGTGATTGATGAATTATTGGATGAATTACATGGAGAAATTTATTTTACCAATTTGGATCTTCGTTCAGGATATCATCAAATTAGAATGAAGACTGAAGATATTTCGAAAAAAAACATTTTGAACTCATGAGGGTCATTATGAATTTTAGGTCACGCCTTTTGGCCTTACCAATTCACCTTCTACATTTCAGGGGTTGATGAATTCCATTTTTAAACCCTTCCTTAGAAAATTTGTGTTAGTATTTTTTGATGATATACTAATCTACATTAGGTCTTGGAAGGATAATGTTCAACATGTTGAAAGGGTGCTCAAACTATTAGAGGAGAAAAAATTATATGCAAAAACCTCCAAATGTTTCTTTGGAGTACAAGAGTGGAATATGTGGGTCATATATTATCTTAGGAGGGTGTTAAGGTAGACCCTAACAAAATTAAAGCCAATAAGGAATGAAAATTCCCCAAAACCATAAAGCAGTTGCGAGGATTTCTCAGGTTAACAAGGTATTATCACAAGTTTGTTAAGAATTATGGGAGAATAGAAGCACCTCTAACAACATTATTGAAGAAATATGCATTTTCATGGACTTCTGAAGGAAATAAGGCCTTTGAACATATTAAAGAGGCAATGTGCCTAGCACCGGTCTTAGCTATGCCAGACTTCACAAAAACCTTTATTGTGGAACGTGATGCCTCAGGAAATGGAATTGGTGCTGTTTTAATGCAAGAAGGAAGACACATTGCTTTTGAAAGTTGTCCAATCAAAAGAAAGTATTAAAAAATAGCTATTTATGAGAAGGAAATGTTGTCAATACTACACACACTAAATAAATGACCACCTTACCTAATGGGAAGACACTTCAAGGTAAAAATTAATCATGATAGTCTTAAATAATTTTTGGAACAAAGACTATCTTCAAAAGAGTAGCAAAAATGGGTGACAAAGTTGTTGGGTTATGAGTTTGAAATCATCAACATAAAAGGGAAACTAAATTTTGTTGAAAATGCACTCTCAAGAAAGGACGAGGAGGTGGAAGCATTGCTTTGTACCATTTCTATTATCCAGCCAGATTGGATAACCGAAGCAAGGGAGAAATGGAAGAATGACAAAGAAGTGTGGACACTCATTCAAAAGGGTCAACAAGATCCCAGTACATCTGATACATTTAGTTGGAAAAATGATTCCTTATGGTACAAATATAGCTTATATCTTTGTAAGAATTCCCAAGTAAAACAAAAGATTCTTTTGGAATTTCACACCTCTCCCGTAGGAGGACACTCAAGATTTTTAAAAAATTACCACAGGGTGAAGAAATATTTTTTTTGGGATGGCCTTAAATCTGGTTATGAGCTCCATCATTAGACATATTTGGAGGGGTTAACAGTCACCTTTTTACCTTCTTAGGTCTCTTTTTCTTGCATTTTTATTATTATTTGGTTTTATGATGCTAGTATAGGTGGTGATTAAGGCTAACATACTATGAGTGCCTAATATAAGGTTGAGTGCAGAAAATCATGAATTATTAATCATTTTTATAAGGATTTTATCATAAAATCTCGGAGGAGACAACAAAGAGGCATTATAGGAGGATTGTCCACCCTCAAAGGCAGCCGAAGGATCCTAAAGATTCTCTCCAGCAATTCGAATTCCAGAGGCAGCCAAGCAACTCAAAGAGGAGTGCACCCAATCCTTGTTCACTGGGAGTCAAGTGGAATCAATCACCATTTTATAGGGAGATGTTCGTAGCTACCTTGTAGAATAAATAGAGCAGAGCTAGAGCTAGGAAGAATGAGCCAATACTAGTCCATTCCAGTCGGAACTCTATTGCAAGTTATTGAGCTGTTTATTATTTTAGTGATCAAACTTTCAGAGATGTATGAAGTTATTATTTTATGAAATGAGCAGACTGATTTCATTTTACTGATTTAAGTTTCAGAGATCTAGGCCAGTGGGTTAGGGCCCAATCCATGTGCCTCAGCCTCTCTGCTTTCTGTCATTTCATTAGCTCCGCTTCTCATAATTTAATTTATGGTTCAAGTTGCTGCTTTGTCTTTGCTTTCAATTTGCTGTTCAAAGTTTTCCATTTGCTTGTGAGTAGAAGAATAGAGGAAAAGCTCCAAAAGCTATGTTTAAGCCTCCCCCTCTCATCTCTATCAATAGAGTTTGAGCAGGGTAGACCTTCCCACAGGCCAAAAATTGCTTTCTGTTTGAGTTTAGGGAAGGAACTACATTACTAGGTCCGAGTCTCTCTTTCACTGTTGTTATCACGCATTTTGGTTAGATTTCCATGCATGAATCTGTAGGTATGTTACACTTCTGAGCACTATTGGTGCACCTCCGTCCCCTCCCGTTTTTCGCTCATTTTCAACTACTGCACCCACATTTTCCCTTAACCTTACTTAAACCCTTCAATCACCTTATTTCTTTGTTTTTCTTATTCATGGTTACCTTTACCTTTTTAACTCTAAACGCTTGAAAAAAACCATTGAAACCTGTCTTCCCCCTTTCCTCCTCAAAATCCCCGATATCATACTCCGCTTTTAACACTTCACATTGTTTACGTCGTTCCCATTAACTCTTACCACTCTTCTTGCCGATCGCGATATTGCGACATCGAATATCGTGAATCACAACCTTTTTCCCATTTCCTTTCCCACTTATCACAATTCCCGCATCGCAATCACACTTCGCAACTCTTTTCCATTTTCTTTAATACTTACCACTCATCGTTTTCGATTGCGATCTTGCGATATCACAAATCGCACCATTCTCCTATTTCCTTTACACTTACCACTTGTTTTGTTCGCTTTCCGTGCCAACAAGCCTCACATAGTGTGTTGGAAGGTTTTGAGATTTTCAGCATTTCTTGTACTAATTCCTTTTTGCTTATCCTGACAAGATTGTCAAAGTTTATGTGACCCATTCGTCTGTGCCATAACCAGCTTTCATATTCTTTAGCTAGTAGACATGCTCTAGTTGCTTTATCCAGAACATATATGTCGTTTGGAGCTCGACTTGCTGTAGCCACAATTTTACCATACCTGCCTTTCTTGATTTCACATTTTGTGGAGTTGAATAGCATTGTGTGTCCTTGATCACACATTTGTCCAACACTAAGTAGATTGTGATTCATGTTTTCAACCAGTAGAACATTCTTGGCTATAACATCTTTGCTTCCGAGAGTGACGGTACTTGATCCTATAACATTTGAAGATCCATCGTTGCCAAAGGATATGGTTCCATCCTTCTTCTCTTTCAGAGATACAAATTTCCTTCTATCTCCAGTCATATGTGTTGAGCAACTGCTGTCAACATACCACACATCTTTGTTGTTTTGAGCCTTGAGAGTGAGAGCACAATTATTAGTCTTCTTCTTCTTCTATGTTCGTTCATTCTGTGGCTTCGAAGATTCTTCTGGAGGATTTTCAAGTCTACAGTCTCTGGCTATGTGTCCAAAGTTCTGACATTTGTAACATTCCATATTATTTCTTAAATGTTCAAATCTATTGATGTTTCGTTGAGCCCTGGGAGGTTCATATTTGAAGGATCTCCTGGAATTGTATTGGTTCCTAGGGTACGTGCGACATTCTACAGCTTTATGACCAAATTTTCCACATGAATAACAATAGCCATGAAAAATATGTTGGTACCTGGATGGAAATATTCGTCGAGGAATCGTCTTCCAAGGATGTGCTTGCGAATCTTGTCCAATGAAGTCTACATGTATGTCAGATCTCATAGGTTCATTGTATTTTGTTGTAGAAGGTCTTGCTTCTTCTTCTTTGTAACCAAGGCCAGTTCTGTCGTTGTAAGATCGTTGATTGTTGATGAGTTCTTCCAATGCCCTTGAGCTGTTGGCATAGTTTTGGACAGTTTTTCCCTTCTTCACTTCCTTACGTAGCGAGACTACTTCAGCTTCTAATGCTTCCCTTTCTTGGTTGCTTTCTTCCAACTTCTTTTGAAGTGACTCTTTAATACATTTGTGTTCTTCAACCTCAATTTTGAGACCTTGAACTTGTTCTTCAAGAGTGTTGGAACGGATCTTCTCATCATTGAGCTCTTTTATAAGCTTGATTGCCTCCTCATAAAATTATTCTATGGTCAACCCTTCTTCTTCATTGTTTGATACTTCTTGTTTATTGTGCTTGGCCATAAACAATACTTTGTCATTGGCTTCTTCTTTGCTGTCACTTTCTTCATCGGATGAGGAGCTATCTTCTTTAGAGAGAAAGTTCCTTTTGGATCCTTTATTTTTTCCTTGCTTGTTGAATTTCTTAAAGCCTTTCTTTCCTTTTGAGTTTCCATCACTTTTGTTCGGACATTTTGCTACGAAATTCCCAACCTCACCACAATCGAAACATATCAATGGAAGTTTACCTTTGAATTTTCTCTTACCAGGTTTTAGTTTTCTCGTAAAGTAAGCATATTATTCATTTGAAAGACCTTCTCCATCATCTCCATTTTATTCACACTTGCAAGTGCATGTCATTTCAATTGAAGGTTGTTTGTCCTTATTGGTTTGCTTATATGCAACGAACACAGTTTATAGATTTGAAGTACCCTTTTCTTCATCAAATCTCATTTCATATGCTATGAGAACTCCATGTAATTCTTCCTTGCTGAGTTTGTCCAAATTTGCACTATATTCTAAGACTGATACCTTTGGGTTGAATCTCCCTGGTAACGTTCTAAGAATCTTCCGTATAATAGTCTTCTCATCAACTGGCTCTCCCAATCCTTCCAGAGTATTGGTTATTTCATCAACGTATTGGAAGTATGCAGCAATGTTGCAATATTCTTTCATTCTGAGTTGCTCAAATTTTTCTCTATAGATTTGAAGCTTTGCTTCTTTGACATTTGAGTCACCTGCATATATATTCTCAAGCTTATCCCATACATTTTTGGCGGTTTTACAACCCAACACCTTATGATAAGCAGATTCAATAAGTCCACTGATAATAATATTCTTTGCTTTTGCATCATTTACCAAATTCTTCTTACCTTATTCATCCGCGGTTGATGTAAATCCATTTTGAACAGTGTCCCATACTTCGTAACCTTGCGCCAAGAGATAGACCTCCATTATTCCTTTCCAGAGTGCATAATTATTTTCATTGAACAAAGGTACACCATTCTTGGTATGCTCCATGACCTCCTTCCAGCTGTTAAACTGCTATTGAAGGAACCAAGCTCTGATACCAATTGTTGGAAATACTGAGAGGGGGGGTGAATCAGTATTCCTTTCAATTAGAGCATTAGTTAATATTAAATTATTATCAGTGTTTGTACAATGATAGCAGCAAACAAGAGGAACACAAATGCACACAGTTTTTAAGGTGGAAACCCACTCCGGGACAAAAACCACCTAATGCTTTTCTAATAATTCTTTAATATTCAACTCCAATTGAAAATAAAGCTCCAACTTCCTAGAATCTAGAAAAACATTCTTCTCCAGCTCCCACTGGATGGATGCTCCAATGCCCGAGATTCTTCAGTAGTCAACTGAACGGATGCCCCAACACCCAATGAGCTACAACTATTCCTAGCACCACCCTACCACCCTGTAGAAGAATAAAATAAGAATAGACTCCCGTACCAGGGAAAATGGTCCACTTTACAATGATATAGAATGATGTAGAAGAAGAAGACACACTATAACATAACCCCAACTAAGACACAACCACATAATGATGATCCTAGACCACCCGACACTGCCTCGTCAACTCTTGGCAGATAGACACTAGTACAATTTGTACAATAATGTATTTACAATGAATTAGTACAATGATACCTTTACAATGATTGTATGAAGTGCTGCCCACTTGAAGACTTCATGTGATGAAATTTTTGCTATTGTGATGTACCTTGGTTTCTGCTCTTGCCATGCTACCCTCTACTACACCTTGCTTTGCTTTGCTTCCTTAGAAAGTCTGGTCCTTTGCAGCCCTTGACAACACATGATCTAGCTTTTTCTTTGCCTTCTAGGAGCTCGATATTGAATCTAGTGTATCTCTATTATTTTAGATCCCCAATATCTAATTTTAGGTACTGTAGTAGTCCTATGAGTCATGTTTCCAATGCCATAGGTCTGACCCAATTTTGATTCTTCAAGAGAGAGTTATACCCAATCTCTCACAATGCCCTAATTATGGATTGTTTCATTATAGCGAACTTGTACGGAGTGCCACGTGTCACCGCTTCTTCATTTGGCTCTGAAATTGATAGAGAGAAGACTACAGACTGTGCACTATCTACCACCTTTTAAAAAATTCCAATCCAATACTAAGAGAGAGAGTTATGATGATTTTCCCAAGGTCACTTCTTTGAGATGAATTTCAGGAGCCTGCAAAAACACTGACTGCCACAGATCATATCTTCGAAAATATTGCGCACCTTGATTTGAAATTTTCACAATAGCTTCCTCAATATTTTAGCTTCGCCTCATAAAAATTTCAGCTTCTGAACCTTCGTAGAAAAGAAATTTAGAGCAAAAATTCCACGATGACCTGTTTCAGATAAAGAAATCCCCTTGCATAAGAAGGAGATGAGGATCACAATTTATATAAATGCTTAGGTTGAGAGGGGCTTCAACAAGTGAACGTGGGAGGGATTTTAGGAGCTTAAAAAATGTTAATTATGACTTTTCAATAACCCATGCCACAACTCTATGGGGTTTTAGCCCACTAACTGGGGGTATAAACTTCAAACATGAATATCTCTCAAACTGTGAAGAATTACATGGTGTGCCATATATCAACGGAAAAATCTCGACAAGTAGAAACCATCAAAATAATTTTTTACCCAGAATATATTAATTTTGTAGGTCAAAATTCCCATGCAAAATTGGGTTAGCCCCTGGTGCTGCTTGGGTTGACATCAATGACAACTGCTGATCAACAAACCACAATAGTTCTGCAACTTGCATATTGGTCCATAGTAACTCTGGAAGGAATTGTTGAGGATGTTATGGTTACCATTAAATCTTGGGAGTATCCTATATATTTCCTGGTCCTACAACCAAAAACCAAGTTTAATGGTTATCCTCTCATCTTAGGGAGACCTTGGTTAGCAACTGTAGATGCTTATATTAGTTGTTGGGCCAGAAACATGACTATTAAAAATGGGCCTTCGTCTAAACAGTTAGTGTTATATCCTCCAACCCATCCTTCCATTGATCATGATCTCCCTATATGTTTGGATGATGAAGAAGATGAGTTATATAACATTTCCCCTATGTGTACCATAGATGCTATTCTTAGAGGGGGGCAGCTTGATGAAGATGAAATCATCGACCATGCCATTCAAAACCAGTCCTCCACTAACACTCCTCTTGAAACCTTAGACAAAGAGTCTGAAAGCCAACCTTGGATGGAAGTGCACTCAGTTGAGACAACCTCTGAAACCACCAAGGCTATTGATTTTTGCCCATCTCGATCTCTGAAAATCAACCCAAACCTCTTGAATGAAGAAGAGAAGCAACTATGCCAGATTTTGAAAGAAAATATTGAAGCATTTGCTTGGGATTACAAGGAAATGAAAGGGGTTCATCCTTCAGTATGCAAGCATCAAATTTACATCAAAGAAAGATGCAATCCTATGAGACAACCCAAAAGAAGGATGAACCCGACTCTGAAGGACATAGTCAAAGAAGAGCTGTAGAAACTATTGGATGCAAGGTTCATAAATCCTATATCCGACAGTGAGTGGGTATCTCCTCTTTTCCTAGTCCCAAATAAGAATGGGAAGTGGTGAATTTTTGTTTATATCGAGAACTTAACAAAGCCACCAAGAAAGACCATTTCCCTTTGACCTTTATAGACCAAGTCTTGGATGGCCTTGTGGGGAAGAAGTTCTTTTCCTTTTTAGATAGGTTCAGTAGGTACAATAAAATTCAAATCAGCCATAAAGACCAAGATAAGACTACTTTCACCTACCCTTGGGGTACCTTTGCTTATAGATTCCTTCCCTTTGGGTTATGCAATGCCCCAACCACCTTCCAAAGGGCTGTCCTGAGCATATTTTCCGAGTTAGTCCATGACTCTATCGAAATCTACATGGATGATTTCACACCATATGGGGATGACTTCTAGGAATATCTCTCCAATTTGGGTGAAGTACTAAGAAGGTGCATTGAGATGCATCTCTCCTTGAGCCCAGAAAAGTGTGAATTACTGAAGAAAGAAGGGGTTGTATTAGGACACTCCATATCCCAAGCAGGAATACAGGTAGACCCGAACAAAATCACTATCATCAAAAGGGTACCTGCTCCTCAAAAGAAAAAATATGTCAGGAGTTTCTTAGGCTTAGCTGGTTACTATAGAAGGTTCATAAAATATTTCAGCAAGATGGATTCACCATTATTTGGGTTATTGGCCAAGGATTCTGAGTTTATTTGGTCTGGCCCTTGTCAAGAGGCTTTCGAGCTCATTAAGAAACAATTGACTACTACCCCCATCCTTTGAGGTCCAAATCGGACTCTCCCTTTCCACATCCACAATGATGCATCCAAAAAAGTTGTACGAGAAACATTAGGAAAATTAGAGGACAAAATCCCTTATGCCATTTATTTCATCAACAAGAATTTGTCAAAGGTCGAGCTGAATTATACTGTTACTGAGAAGGAGATGTTAGCCATTGTCCATGCATCGAACGAATTCAAGAATTAGGTCACTGGATATCAGACCTTTATCCACACTGACCATGCAACCATCAAGTATTTAATGAACAAACCAGATGTAAATGCTAGGATAATTAGATGGTTATTACTTTTGCAGCAATTTTATTTGACTATTGTTGATAAACCTAGAAAGGAAAATGTCGTTGTAGATTTTTTGTCCAGGTTAGTTCTCCCTGCAGGTGAAGAAGGAATGGTGGATGACCATCTTACAGATGAAAACCTCTTTTCCATATCAACAATCTCACCATGGTTTGCTGATATATCCAACTACTTGGTTGCTGGAAAACTCCCTCCTAGTCTTTCATTCAGGGGGAGGAGCAGAATCATCAGAAAAAGCGCCCCTTTCAGATGGATTGGGGGAAATATTTTCAAGCTAGGCCCTTATCAAATCCTAAGGGGATGTGTGAGGGAGGAAGAAGTTTTTGATATCCTCTCTAAATGTCATGACAACCCATGTGGAGGCGAATTTGCTGCAAAGAGAGCTGCTTACAAAGTTTTGTAGGCAGGATACTATTGGCCTACCCTTCACCAAGATTTGAGAAGATACACCAGTAGGTGTGACTAGTGCCAAAGGATGGGGAAATCCACACAAAGGGATGAAACTACTTTACACCCTTAGGTGGCTCTTGAGCCATTTGATAAGTGGGGCATGGAATTTGTTGGACCTATCGATCCACCATTTGGAAAAAAGAATTGTATCATCGTCTACACTGATTACCTGACAAAGTGGGCTGAAGAAAAAGTAGTGAAGGTAGCAACCGAGGAGAAAGTAGCAGAATTTATGATGGAGAATGTGTTTTACAAATTTGGATACCCCAGAGAAATATTCACTGATCAGGGATCACAATTCACCTCTCACCTCATTGAGAATATTTTGAGGAAACACAAGATTAAGAATAACACTTCTACTGCCTATCACCCTCAGGCGAATGGCCAAGTAGAAGTAACTAACAAAGCTTTAGAGAGCATCCTCACCAAGGTTGTGGGCAGTAGCAGAAAATATTGGGCAGACAGATTGGTAGAAGCTACTTGGGCCTACAACACTACTTGGAATACAACACACTACAAGGAAAATACCCTCTAGCAGATTTTTTTGAGGAACCCCTTATAAAAAATACCCCATGCATCCGTTTCTAGCGGAGGTTATTAGAGGAGGTTGGCGGATGGAGGGTTTTGAAAATGTTTTATGCTGGGTGTGCTTATCATGTGAAATTGCACCGGTGCTCTTTATAAGCTGTTGTAGCCTCTATAACACCCTCCAAAAAACCCCACTTAAATTTTTTTTGGAGCCCCTTGAGCACAAAGAAAAGTTAAGTAAAGAGTCGGGAGGACTAAGTCTTTGAGTCGCAAAACTTCAAATTTGTGGAGAACCGCGACCTTGCGACCTTGCAACCCCATGACCCTGAGGTCGCAAGGTCACGAGGTCACATCTCTCTCAGACCACCTCACCTTGCGACCCCACGACCTTGAGGTCGTAAGGTCGCAAGGTCACGAGGTCGCATCTCTCTCAGACCACCTCACCTTGCGACCCCGCGACCTCATTAATGGCCCGCACGTGCGACCTTTTTATATATAGGAGGTCCCTAGGTCGCATTTTGCACATGCAACAGATAGAAAAAAACGCCTCTGATAGGTTGAATGGAGCGCGATTTTCCTGGGTAAGTTTCTGTTTTCCTCCTGCTGTTTCCTTTGTTGGTTTTTCTTGCCTAATCCCTCCATTCCTCAGCCTTTAAATTTCCCCTTGCCTTAGTCATTGTTCTCATTTGTCACTTAGGGTTTTTCTTCTGATCCCAGCCTTCACCCTGCTTGCCCTACTCACCACAGTTTCTCATCTAGCCTCTCATGGCCTATACCCTTCTCCAAAAACTATCCCTTGGCCCTGTCTAGACCATTTTAGCCTTGAATTTTACAAGTTAGAGGCCAAAACAACTTCACACCGCGTGCGCCAAAACCCCGACAAGCCCTAGCGCGACTTGCGACCTCGCGACCCCGCGACCCAGTCGCAAGGTCGACAGGTTGCATTCCTTCCATTTTCTCACAACTCGCGACCTTGCGACCCCACGACCCAGTCACAAGGTCGCACGGTCGCATTTCCGCTATTTTTCTGCAATTTTCAACCCCGCGACCCTGCGACCCAGTCGCAAGGTCGCAAGGTCGCATCTTCGTCATTTTCTCACAACCCGGGACCCCGCGACCCTACGACCTAGTTGAAAGTTCGCAAGGTCACACCTTGTCCATTTTCTTACAACCTGTGACCCCACGACCCAGTAGGCCACTTATTCAGCTCTGCCTGTGTCCCAATTGAAATAATTGATAAACTGTAATTGGTCTTGTATCATCATGGTGTATTTCTTATCTTGGGATTCTTTCATGAATATGACAAGTGAATTTGAAGCAGACTTGGAGTGTATACTTGTCCCCTCAAATTCCAACGACATGAGACCTCCAGTTTCTCGGAAAAAAGACAAGCACATGGCAGTGGAGGATGTAGAGATGGACATGCCAATATCCCCACCCCCGATTTACAGAGATACACTATGCACATTTTCCAAAGGGGACAACATGCACTGGTACCAAGTGTACCAAGAGTTCGCTAGAACAGAATTTCCAGAGGACCTCCCTGATCGGGAGATATACTTAAAGGTCAAAAGGTCTAAGCTACATCTTGCAGGTGCCCATCCGACCATATTCCCATGCCCATAGATGATATATTGGATTATACAGAAAACTGACCCCAAGAAGTTCATAATCAGAGACAGCGAAGGCAAGGCTTTCACAACACTCAAAGGCTCAGATGCTCATGTTTATTACTCTTTGCCTGAGCGAGAAGAAGACTTCACAGAAGAATGGGCTCTCACCCATGCGGTTCCTGTAGTTGACACTATAAAGAAGTGGTGGGAGGAGCCTGAGAAATTTAAGGTCAAGAAGGACCAGGAATATCCAGTGGTGAGCCTGAGAAAAATATATAAATTAGTGGCTGCCATGCTTTGCAGATTGTACGGGCGCCCTGATGCCACCACCTTCAACGGCACATGGGAAACTCTCATGGAATATGTCATAGTGCACGACACCCATTTCAACTGGGCTAGCATATTGATGACCTCCATGAATACAAATTTATCCTCGGCACTGGTACCAGATGAAGGAATTCCTTCTGAATTCTATATGGCCTCTTATTTATTGGATGCCGTCTGTTCGAGGTTGCACTTTGAGGGATGAGTACATAATTGGGATCCCAAACAGACCCGTGCAATTCATCTACAAACCAAGGTGTTTTGGGAATCTAGGTATAAACAAGACATAGAGCCGATCTCTCAAGTGTTCATCCCCTCTCTATACACAAAATTATTCGGCTAAGACGCTCCTTGCATGTCTTGGCGAGCCATGGAGACGATAAGCAAAGTGGCGCATTGGTTCCCTTTTGCCGAATATACATTCATCTGAGTCTTTGGCTCGTTCAGGGCCCCACATGCTATGCCTCGTTTTGTCACAGACAAAATGCTCATGCAAGAGGTCTGTTTCCAAATGTCGTCGGGTTTCTCCAGGGTCCTGTCCAAGGGTAAGAAGAAGCCGTGGCCTGCGCTACCCCTCACTATTAGCGCATACACAATTAAATACTTCAGAGAGGTAGAGGAAGAGGGAGAAGAGATGAAAAGTTATCGCTTTGGGGCTTTAGAATACCGAACATACAACCCGGAGAGGATAGTTCCTGAAAATTGCAAGAGGGCTAAGTTCAAATGGAACTATCAGCACACTAAACGCCCGAGAGAAGATGAAAGAAGGAATTGGTACAATGCAGGTCGAAAAATTTGTCTGGGGGTGGACTCTGGCCAAGAAGACCCAGATGAACAAACCTTGGAAGACAAGAGCCGAGAATTAGGAGGCGCTTCTTCCTCTCTTGCTAAAAAGCCTCGAACTAGTACGGGGCATAGTACTTCTGCCCAACAGAAAGAAATAGAGGCCAAAGCCTAGCAAGAGAAAGAGAAGAAAATGAAAGAGGATGAGGATAAACGCAAGAAGAGACTAAGGTCAGAACAAAAGAAGAAGCAGGCCGAGGAGGCCAAGAAGGAAAAGGAGAAACAGGAGGTGGAGGCTGCGACAGAACATGAACTCAAGAAAGAGTTAGATAAAGTGGAAGTTGATTGCCAGAAGAAAGAAGAGTAAGTTGTAGCAGCTGACCGAAAGAGGAGGGCCGAATTAGAAGCAGCGGCAAAAGCAGAGCTCAGGCGGAAAACAAAAAATGAAAAGGCAGAAGCTGAACGCCTACAAAGAGAAGAGGAAGAAAAGAAAAAGAAAGAAGAAGAGGATGAAATGCTAGAAGACATCGAGGTATATCCCCTTGAGGTATCTCTAGTCAGTACACGAGCCACGCTCTTTGATGTCAGCTCCTCCCAGGGGCAAGAGGAGGAGGTATTCGACCTCACCAGGCTCACGTTCGATCAATTCTCCTTCAAAATCCAACAGGAGAAAAGAAGAAGCCTAGCGCAAAATCCTTCCGCCGTATCCACGGTCGCAACTGGAAAATACATAGTCCTTGATACTAGGACTAATCCCGTGATGATAGCATCGGGTGGCACAGCCTTAGCTACGGCCACAGAAGACAGTGTGACCAGAATGAGTAGAGAGATCGTTTCTCTACAGAATAGACTACAGGAAATAGAGCAGTGGGAAAAAATGGCAGAACAGGAAAAGACGACATTGAGAGAGGAGTTTCAATAACTCTGAAACAAAGCTCTCCTTGTCAATGAAGTGTCGCTTACCATTCAAAGGGAGGTCGATATATTAGAAACTACCATGAGATAGGTTTATGGGGAAATGTTTACCATAAAACAAACAGTCGCCCCCTTGGTGAAAGCCCAAACTGAGACTAAGCAAAAGCACGAGCAGCTGAAGGAGGCCTCAGCTGCCTTGGAAAGAATGATGGATTGGACAACGCGGTACCCTTAGGCTCCTGAACATCTACCAAAGAAGGACTGGATTCACACGCAAGATGCCAAAGTCCAAATCTGTATGAAAATGCAGTCCAAGGATAAGCTATCCAAGGACCTGGACAAGGTTATGTCTGCATACGAACATCTGATCAACGTCATCGATTCGATGCACATCTTACATCACATTCCATCGCTGGGCGCGTTGGACGAGGGGAAGACATGGGAGCAAGTGAATCAAGATATCCAGTCATTTTTGCAGCCCATTAAACAAGCCGTTGCCACTTCCGACCTCGCAGCATCGCAAGAGAACTTGGGCTAGTTTCTTGTCATGCCAGTTTGGGTCTACAACAAGCTCGCTTCTCTGTCCAACCATATCTCACAGAAGAAGGAGAATCTAATCCCAAACGCCTTGGAGTGTATGCATCGGCTGAAAGAAGAGGTCCCTTTGGTTTCTCCCATAGCAGCAGACTATCAGACTTGGCAAGACTTCCTCAAAGGACAACATATTGACGCCCCTGACCTCACAATTGCATGCACATCTTCATAACCCGGTGGCAGTACATCACTGGTAGCATTTGGAAACCGGTCGCAGGTTGCACTTCCCAGTCAGGTCGCAGGTCGCACTGCCCAGCCAGGTCGCAGGTCGCAGTTCCCTTCCGGGTCGCAAGGAAACTCAATAGTCAGGCAGGCGAAGAGTCAGGAAGCCCAAAGGGAAATTTTTGATCTATAAAACTCCCTCTGGGGAAAATGTAAAGGATATTTTTTTCGGGACTCAAGAGATATACAACATTGTATTGAAAGATAACACTCTTTTTGCATATGAATACAGATACCTGTTGAAACTCCTTTTGGATCTGATGTGTTTTGCTGTGCGAACACTATGAATATTTCTATACAGTTTCAAACATCTTTCGATTAATGAAACTGCACTCTTAATGGCATCATTTATGCATTATGGTTTCCTGTACTTGTGTTAATGATGTTCAGTTTAATTGCTTTCTTAATGGGTGTTAATGACTTTGTCTATTAGCATTTCATTTTTATCTTTCAGGAAGTAAAGGGGCATCTCGCCATAAATAATTGTTTCTTTTGTGGTTAGAATAGCCTATAAGCATAACCCCAAAGATGTGTTGTTAACAACACCTCCTTCGGCGTGTATGCTTCATTATTTGTCTTGCTACGCATAGTGTTATATACGTGTTTAATGCATCAACCATGTATCTTGTATCATGTGAACAAGTGTGTGTCCGGAGGTTCGATCGAGTTCTTTTGAGACCGAAGGGATGGTGACTTAAGCGGTAGCCAGACCCACACCCCGGACGGGATCCCTATTCCAAACGGTTCAAGGTCTAATTGGGACTTTCTACCAGGGAGATCCCCTTACTGTTGGCCAGACAAATTTTCCTGTCAATAGAATTGGCGCTAAAAGGAGGGCCTGATGGCATCCTCCCAGCATACAACCAACATTCCATCACAAAATCCCCATGGGGAGGTCATAAACGACGATACTATCCCTCCCCCGTTGGAAGATATTCCAGGAGAGGAGGTTCCATATTATGAAATTACCAGAGAGAAGTTGAGAGCCTTGCACCCAGCTGCCCGCAATCTCATCAGGGATTTGCGATATGCCCTAATCATGAGTTTCTTGACCCATACTAGGACCCCTACTGAAAACATCACTCGCAATGGTTCCCTGGTGAGTACCATACCCTAGTTAGCAAATCTCATGGTTGAAGACCTCGCCACCGCTGTTCAGGGTGATGAACTGATTCCTGAGCTCCAATTAGGCGAAGAAGAGGAATTTGGCATGACTGAACCCTTCCTTGACCCTTAGCCTAACCAAGCCCAGCAGAATAACCACCAGGCACACCCCCCACCTAGGGAAGGCGATGGAGATAGAGGCCGAGGGAACGAAGGCGGGGGAAATAAAGCCCGCAGGAATGAGGGTGAGGGAAATAGAGCCCGCAGGAATGAGGGTGAGGGAAATAGAGCCCGCAGAAATGAAGGCGAGGGAAATAGAGCCCGCAGAAATGAAGGTGAGGGGAACAGAGGCCGCGGAAATGAAGGTGAGGGGAACAGAGACCGCAGGACTGGAGGTAGAGGAGATAGAGGCCGTGGCCAAGGACACCGTGCCAACCACCACTGCCCAAACCTAAATAGGCCGCCTATCCACAATTGGGGATATCTCAGAGACATGGCCAACCGTGAGGGATATCAAGATGAACACTCTCGCCATGAGGGAGAAGCATCGGTGTCAGGTACGGGGAGTGAATTTGAGTCCGAGATCAGGCACCACCAGCATGCTAGGAGAGTGCAACCACTTGCCTGGATGGCTTAGTCCCCATTAGATCTCTTGGGCCCCCTCCACAAGCTGCCTAGACACCCTGAGAAGAATCTCCCCAAGTTTTATCCCGAGAAAGGCACCTTGGCCGAGGATCATATAAGCAGCTTCTATCTTTCCCTGCAAATCATGAGGGTTCAAATAGATGACGTTGCTTGCCGCCTGTTTCTGCACACTCTTGAAAACAAAGCGGCCACCTGGTACCGCTCCCTCCCAAGTGCCTCCATCACGTCATGGGACTAGTTCCGTCGCGCATTCTTGCATAAATTATCAGAGGATAAAAACCCCTTCCATGCTCCTCACGGAGTTAAGTACCATTAAGTGCCATAAGAAAGATAAGGTTAGAGACTTCAATCAACGCTTTTCCACCATACTGCAAAAGTTTCCCCCAAACCTGGCGTTGGACGACTCTATTACCATAGACTACTATACAAAATCTCTCCCCAGGGATATCGCCGTCTTCATAAAACGTGATGCTCGGCCCACCCTTGCAGCCAACTACGCAGCTGCCCTCGCTGTAGAAAGAGATATGCTTTCTATAGGAGCCATCGATCATGAGGGGAGAGATGACCACAAACCAATCATGAAGAAAGGTCAGTCCTCCACAAACAAAACCTCGAATAAGGATAAGGATGCTTTCAACTTCGAGAGTATAGCAAAGACCCTCAAGCTATTGACAAATGAAGTCTCTGACCTGAAGAGAAATGGTTTAGAATCCACAGCTAGCACCAAGGCACCCAAGCCCTTTTTCAGAAAGAGCAACCCCAACACCAGCCGACCTCCGTCTAACTCGAACACTGTTCTCAACATGGAAGAAATAGGAAAAGATAACTTCTGTTCTTTCCACCAGGGTGCCCACTTTGAAAAAACATGCCCACAATGGATTGGCAGCATGACGGCAGTGGTAAATCAGCTTTTGGACAATCAAACCCTAGGGGATGCGGGGGAGGATGATGTTTCTGACCATGATGAATATTTTCCCCCGGATGAAGAACCAGGATCCTCTGTTCTTGCGTTCGACATAATCCGCGAGGAAAACAATCTTATCGTCACTGATATCAACATGGAAGACAATCCTAAGGCCCAACCTGTATGAAATTATAGCCTTAGGAGCAAAGGACTGGTCCTCGAACAGTCCTTTGAGGAGAAGAAAAGGGCTTTCTTAAGGAAAATTCTTCCCCCGGGAAATGAACAACAAGTTGTTCTTGAGAAACCCACGAATAACAACACCCGAGCAAATCAAAAGAGCAAGCTCCTGGTGGGGTCCCCCAAAACCACTACCGAACCTTGTCCTCAATATGATTCCGCTTATAACATTATAGAGGACATGAAGAAAACCAGAGCTAACATCTCCCTATACGAGCTTGCCCGCATCACAAATCAACAAGAACTCATTCTTAAAGCCTTCACCAATACCTCAACTACTAAGCCCGTGAGCAATACATCCGCGCAAGCCAGTCCGAGTGTTCAGTCTATTGTGAACACCATCAATGCAAATTCCAGGGGATCTACTCCTCCCTTCCTATTATCTTTTGAGATTTTTAACTTCAACGTCCATAACTGTCTAGTTGACTCTGGCGCGTCCACGAACGTCATGCCCCTATCTGTTTGTAAGAAGCTGAACATCCGCCCAGAGAAAACTAATGCAAGGATCATTCAACTTCACAAATCACAGGTGCTATCTGTAGGAGAACTGAATAACGTCATCATCTGCCTTTCGTTCAATTCTAGAGTCCACCAATGTATTGGCATTGTGGTTGTTGACATTCCGGAAGCCTACGGCCTATTACTTAGCAGAGACTGGCTCAGCAAGCTGCAAGGGTATTTTGCCACCGACTGGTCCCACCTGTGGCTTCCTTACAAGGGCCGGAAAAACCAAATTAGGGTCGAAAGCGAACCATATATGAAATATACTGTGACTGATTTGGATGCTACTAACGAACCCATCAGTTTTTCCCAGGAGGAGCTTAGCATGTGCTTCTTGGAAGCCATTTTCAGATGTTATCATCCTGCTCAGTCCCAGTAGACCCCGAGATCCTGTCTGAACTAACACTCGTCGCAGAAGACCAAGCCACTCCCGTCTCACACCAAACCGAAGTTCTGCCCCAACCTACAACCCCAAAGGAGCCAGAAAATGACGTGTGGACCCTGTACTATGACGGTTCCAAAACCCATGACGGAGCTGGTGCGGGCTGCATCCTACTGGACCCTCAAAAGAACAAATTCTTTATTTTGTGTCGGCTTGAGTTCCAGTGCACCAAAAATATTGCAGAATATGAAGCTCTAATCCTCGGACTCAAGAAGGCATTGGATTTAAAGGTAAGGTGCTTACAAGTCATTGGAGACTCCGAGATCATTACTCGACAGGTACGCAATACCATTCCTTGTTTGTCTCCGCATTTAAAAGCTTATCAACAAGAGGTATGGCATCTTATTTCTGCTTTCGATGCGTTTGGAATCAAATCTGTTCTTAGAATGCACAATGCAGCAGCTGATACTCTGGGTAATGCTGCTGCTAGATTTACCCCTTTGAGGGATGGATTTTCTATTGAAGTTATATATAGACCCTCCGTACCAGATAATATTACTAATTTACGCGTTTTTGATGATGATCAACAGATATTTGAATTTATGCTCAACACTAAAGTATTCAAAGACACGTCAATTGATGAGGCGGATCACGACCAAGCTTTGCAGGAAGAGCATGAAAAACGCAAGGAGAACCCCATGCCCAAGGGGATAGTGTCACTAGAAAATCTCTTCAATCTGCAAAGCCGATTCCGCGGTGCCCCAAATACCAAAGTACAAAGTTCTATCTTGGCACCTCGGCAAGTGAACTTGGGGTCAGATGAGAACCCGAAGTTCATTAACCTTGGGAAATACTGTACTGACCAAGAGACGCAGGCCTTCACCCAACTATTTCAGAAGTATTGAGACATATTTTCTTGGACGTATGATGATTTACGTACGTACGATACTTGGATTATTCAGCACGTGATACCCATGAAGGAAGGTGTGAAGCCGTTCCAACAGAAGCTCAGAAAAGTGCATCCTAATTTGGAACCGATGATTCTGAAAGAAATTAAGAAGCTTTTGGATGCATGGATCATCTTCAAAGTTCGTCACTCCACATGGGTGTCAAATTTGGTCCCGGTATGGAAGAAGTCTGGAGAGATCCGCTTATGTGTGGATTTTTGGAATTTGAATCGGGCCTCAAACAAAGACAATTACTCGGTGCCATCGATGGAACAAATACTGCAAGCTGTGTCTGGATCTGAGATGTTCTCCTTATTGGATGGGTTCTTTGGTTACAACCAAGTGCTGGTAGCTGAGCCAGACAGATTGAAAACTACCTTTCGGACCAAATGGGGAACGTTCGCTTTCAGGCGCATGCCTTTTGGATTGATAAACGCGGGGGCAACTTTCCAACGGGCCATGGATTTAGCTTTCCATGGTTTGATGGGGCAGAGCATGGTAGTCTATTTGGACAACATCACCATGTTTTCAAAACACCGAGGCAATCATTTACGCCACCTCAAGCAAATCTTTGAGAGGTGTAGGAAGTACGGGATTTCACTCAACCCGAAGAAGAGTGTTTTCGCTGTGGCAGAAGGAAATTTGCTGGACCACATTATAAATAAGCAAGGATTTTTTGTAGATCCAGAGCAGGCGAAAGCCATTGCCCAGATCCCCCCCCAGCAGTAAGAAAGCAATGCAATATTACCTGGGGAAAATCAATTTTGTCTGTAAATTCATATCGGATTTCGCCCAGATAGTCAGGCCTTTGCAGGGGATGATAAAAAAGAATGCGGTTTTCAAATGGAATCTTCCAGAGAAAGAGGCCTTCGAAAAAATCAAGCAGGCTATAGTTGAAGTGCCATCCCTCCAAAGTCCAGATTTTAGCAGAAGCTTTATCCTGTATACTTTCATTTCAAATTCATCACTTGCAGCAGTCCTCACGCAGAAAGATGAAAACAATGATGAACGGCTTATATCCTTCATGAGTACTGGTTTACAAGGAGCAGAATTGAACTACCCTGAAATCGAAAAGTAAGCTTATGCAGTCTACAAACAGTCAAACATTTCAGGCCATACATTTTGAAAAACCATGTCACGGTTTTCGTTCCCCACCCAGTTGTCCGCTCACTGTTCGTGCAGTAGGAGCTTGGAGAGAGACGAGGCAATTGGGTGGCGTGGCTGCAAGAGTATGACTTAGAGTTCAAACCAGCACACATTGTTAAAGGACAAGGACTATGCCAAATGGCTGTGGAGGCTGCAAGATCACATGGAGTTGAAGAAGAGTGTTGGGAACAGGAAATCAACATGTATCAGAGTGACCACGCACCTCAGCAGAGAAGCCCTTCTTGGTACTTTGATATTTCGGGATATTTAGCCCACGACATCCTAGACCCTGCTCTAACTGCCCGATAGAAACATGCAATAAGGCTCAAAGCTCTGTCTTATCAGTTGATCCAGCGTAAGATTTTCAAGAAACATTACGATGGAGTTATGTTACGCTGCTTGGAACATGATGAAGCACAAAAGATCTTGACCGAGTTGCACGATGGACCAGCTGGAGGGAATTTTGCAGGCGATACCACCACCCATAAGATAATGCGTGCAGGATACTATTGGCCAACCCTTTTCAGAGATGCGCATGTATATGTCCGTAAATGCACCCAATGCCAGAAATTTGCAAACCGGGAAGCGCGGCCAACTACCCCATTACTATCAGTAGCAGTGGAGGAACTTTTTCAATAGTGGGGTTTGGACGTGATTGGAGAAATCATACCTCACTCTTCCAAGCAACATCGGTATATTCTCACTGCTACCGATTATTTCACCAGGTGGGTCGAAGCAACACCTTTACGCCAAATCAATGATCAAGAGGTAATATAATTCGTCACCCATTCCATCATCACTAGGTTTGGCGTTCCAACTTCCTTGGTTTTTGATAATGCAACTTATTTTTCATATTTTAAACTGTATGATTTTGCTCTAGAAAACGGTATTGTTCTTAAACATTCTGCAAATTATTATCCCCAAGGAAACAGATTAGCTGAGTCAACTAATAAAAATATTATCCGCATCATTAAGAAGACCCTGCTGTCCCACCAGCGCAACTGGCACAACGCCCTTCACAACGCTCTTTGGGCTGACCGTGTCACGCCCAAATCCTCCCTAGGCACCTCCCCGTATTTTCTTGTGTATGGAAAAGAAGCAGTTCTTCCTCCCCATTTATCTCTCCCTGCCCTTCAGTTGTCCCAAGAATGTCATGGTACCCTATGCCCCACCTTGCAGACTCGGATCGACACCCTACTGAAGTTGGAGGAAGAAAGACAAAAAACTTAGGAAAAGTTCTCCATCCACCAAAGCCGGATCAAGAGATGGTTTGATAGAAAATCCGTAGGGAATAAAAACTTTGAGGTAGGAGACCTGGTCCTAAAGTGGGATAAATCTCACGAAGAAAAGGGAAAACATTCCAAGTTCCAAGCACTGTGGACAAGTCCTTTCCAAGTTAAGGAGAAATTAGGTTCCCACACGTTTAGACTGCAAACTCTTGAGGGAAGAGTCGAGGTCCTCCCGGTAAACGGGCACGACCTGAAACATTACTTCACTTAGCATCCCTTAGAGGGATATCTTATCCTTGTACCATAGTTTCCGCTTTCACTCTTTTGTCAAAAAAAAATTAAAAAAAATTAAAATAAATAAATATAAAAATAAAATAAATTAGTATAAAAGAAAAAAACGGAAAGGAATTGTTGGAGCCACGCAATTGGAAAACTGCAACAGGTTCTATGCTGATGGGAGGCCTTTCCTGATAGACACAAAGGTGGTAAAAGATTACTTGTAATTGGCACCTAAAGGTAGCACGTGACCTAGCTCAAACCATCAAGCGTGGGGAGCCCACCTAGCAAGTTTGAGAGGGTGTCTGCAAAAAGAAAGTGTGATATAGCGGTAACTAGATCGGAAGGGAACAGAGTTACTCTGGGTTGCGTCAGGGCATTCGGGAAAAACCAAAGTCCTCATATCAGACCAGGAGCAACCTCTCTGCAAGTAAAATAAGTCGGGATCCCTCATCCGCCCAGGAAAAATTTGCCCATCTCGAATAAGTGCCATGATCACATATAAATAAGTGCCTCAGGCACATTCAAAATAAGTGCATTAGCACGCTAATAAAGGGTAAAGGATTGAGAAAGGCTTTCTGCGCAGAGAGGTGATGTAACGACTCCGCCGGGGTACTGACCAGGCTCGCTGGTAGTGGAGCAACGTTCATGACTCCTAGGCAGTGACTCCGCCGAGACCGAGAGGTTCGCTGGCAGCGGAGCAACACGATGAGGACAAAATAATCGTATCAGACCGTGTAGCTGCCTGGAGTTCTCCGACCCTTTCGGTCTGAAAACCTGAAGAAATGAAGTTTCGTTAACCAACACCCAAACAAGCCAGTAGGCCAAGCAACCTCACAAGGTGTTAAAGGCAAGGTAGTGTCGACCTTAAGGTAAAAAATAATAGCTAGTGAAGGCCACCCCCTCCCCCTCCAAGGCCAACCATCGGCAGAGACTCTGAGTTCGACCAGTGAATCGCCATTTGTTGTAGCCTCAACAACACCCTCTAAAAAACCCCAATTCAAAATTTTTTGGAGCCCCTTGAGCACAAAGAAAAGTTAAGTAAAGAGTCGGGAGGACTATGTCGCTGAGTCGCAAAACTTCAAATTTGTGGAGAACCGCGACCCTGCGACCTTGTGACCCCGCGACCCTGAGGTCGCAAGGTCGCGAGGTCGCATCTCTCTTAGACCACCTCACCTTGTGACGCCGCGACCCTGAGGTTGCAAGGTCACGAGGTCGCATCTCTCTCAGACCACCTCACCTTGCGACCCCGAGACCTCATTAATGGCCGACACGTGTGACATTTTTACATATAGGAGGTCGCTAGGTCGCATTTTGCACATGCAGCAGATAGAAAAAAATTCCTCTGACAGGTCGACTGGAGCGCAATTTTCCCGGGTAAGTTTCCGTTTTCCTCCTGCTGTTTCCTTTGTTGATTTTTCTTGCCTAATCCCTGCATTTCTCAGCCTTTAAACTGCCCCTTGCCTTATTCATTGTTCTCATTTTTCACTTAGGGTTTTTCTTCTGATCCCAGCCTTCACCCTGCTTACCCTACTCACCACAGTTTCTCATCCAGCCTCTCATGGCCTGTACCCTGCTCCAAAAAATATCCCCTGGCCCTGTTTGGACCCTTTTAGCCTTGAGTTTTGCAAGTTAGAGGCAAAAACAACTTCACGCCGTGTGTGCCAAAACCCCAGCAAGCCCTAGCATGATTTGCGACCTCGCGACCCCGCAACCCAGTCGCAAGGTCGTATTCCTTCCATTTTCTTGCAACTCATGACCTCACGACCCTGCGACCTAGTCGCAAGGTCACAAGGTCGCATTTCCGCTATTTTTCTGCAATTTTCAACCCCGCGACCCCATGACCGAGTCGCAAGGTCGCATCTTCGTCGTTTTCTCACAACCCGCGACCCCGCGACCCTATGACCTAGTTGCAAGGTCGCAAGGTCACACCTTGTCCATTTTCTTACAACCCGTGACCCTGTGACCCAGTAGGCCACTTATTCAACTCTGCCTGTGTCCCAGTTGAAATAATTGATAAACTGTAATTGGTCTTGTATCATCATGGCGTATTTCTTATCTTGGGATTCTTTCATGAATATGACAGGTGAATTTGAAGCAGACTTGGAGTGTATACCTGTCCCCTCAGATTCCAGTGACATGGGACCTCTAGTGTCTCGGAAAAAAGACAAGCACTTGGCAGTGGAGGATGTAGAGATTGACATGCCAATATCCCCAACCCCGATTTACAGAGATACACTATGCACATTTGCCAAAGGGGATAGCATGCGCTGGTACCAAGTGTACCAAGAGTTTGCTAGAACAAAATTTCCAGAGGACCTCCCTGATCGGGAGATATACTTAAAGGTCAAAAGGTCTAAGCTACATCTTGCAGGTGCCCATCCGGCCATATTCCCATGCCCAGAGATGATATATTGGATTAAACAGAAAACTGACCCCAAGAAGTTCATAATCAGAGACAACAAAGGCAAGGCTTTTGAAACACTCAAAGGCTTAGACACTCATGTTTATTACTCTTTGCCTGAGTGAGAAGAAGACTTCACAGAAGAATGGGCTCTCGCCCATGCGGTTTCTGTAGTTGACACTATAAAGAAGTGGTGGGAGGAGCCTGAGAAATTTAAGGTCAAGAAGGACCAGGAATATCCAGTGGCGAGCCTGAGAAAAGTATATAAATTAGTGGCTGCCATGCTTTGCAGATTGTACAGGCGCCCTGATGCCACCACCTTCAACGGCACATGGGAAACTCTCATGGAATATGTCACAGTGCACGACACCGGTTTCAATTGGGATAGCATATTGATGACCTCCATGCATACAAATTTATCATCGGCATTGGTACCAGATGAAGGAATGCCTTCTGAATTCTATATGGCCTCTTATTTATTGGATGTCGTCTGTTCGAGGTTGCACTTTGAGGGATGGGTACATAACTGGGATCCCAAACAGACCCGTGCAATTGATCTACAAACCAAGGTGTTTTGGGAATCCAGGTATAAACAAGACATAGAGCCGATCTCTCAAGTGTTCATCCCCTCTCTATACAGAAAATTATTCGGCCAAGACACTCCTTGCATGTCTTGGCAAGCCATGGAGACACTAAGCAAAGTGGCGCATTCGTTCCCTTTCGCCGAATATACATTCATCCGAGTCTTTGCCTTGTTCAGGGCCCCACATGCTATGCCTCATTTTTTCACAGACAGAATGCTCATGCAAGAGGTTTGTTTCCAAATGTTGTCGGGTTTCTCCAGGGTCCTGTCCAAGGGTAAGAAGAATCTGTGGCCCGCGCTACCCCTCACTATCGGTGCATACACAGTTAAAGACTTCAGAGAGGTAGAGGCAGAGGGAGAAGAGATGAAAAGTTATCGCTTTGGGGCTTTAGAATACCGAACATACGACCCAGAGAGGATAGTTCCTGAACATTGAAAGAGGGCTAAGTTCAAATGGAACTATCAGCACACTGAGCGCTGGGGAGAAGATGAAAGAAGTAACTGGTACAATGCAGATCGACAACTTGCTCCGGGAGCGGACTCTGGCCAAGAAGACCCAGATGACCAAACCTTGGAAGACAGGAGCCGAGAATTAGGAGTCGCTTCTTCCTCTCTTGCTAAAAAGCCTCGAACCAGTACAAGGCATAGTACTTCTGTCCAACAGAAAGAAATAGAGGCCAAAGCCCAACAAGAGAAAGAGAAGAAAATGAAAGAGGATGAGGATAAGCGCAAGAAGAGCCTAAGGTCAGAACAGAAGAAGAAGCAGGCCGAGGAGGCCAAGAAGGAAAAGGAGAAACAGGAGGTGGAGGCTGCGGCAGAAAAGGAACTCAAGAAAGAGTTAGATAAAGTGGAAGCTGATCACCAGAAGAAAGAAGAGCAAGCTGCAGCAGCTGAGCGAAAGAGGAGGGCCAAATTAGAAGCAGCGAAAGAAGCAGAGCTCAGGCGGAAGACAGAACATGGAACGGTAGAAGCTGAAAGCCTACGAAGAGAAGAGTAAGAAAAGAAAAAGAAAGAAGAAGAGGATGAAATGCTAGAAGACATCGAGGTATCTCCCCTTGAGGTACCTCTAGTCAGTACACGAGCCACGCTCTCTGATGTCAGCTCCTCCCAGGGGCAAGAGGAGGAGGTATTCGACCTCACCATGCTGACGTTCGATCAATTCTCCTTCAAAATCCGACAGGAGAAAAGAAGAAGCCTGGTGCAAAATCCTTCCGCTGCATCCACGGTCGCAACCGGAAAAGACATAGTCCTTGATGCTAGGACTAATCCCATGATGATAGCATCGGCTGGCACAACCTTCGCTGCGGCCACAGAAGAGAATGTGACTAGAATGAGTAGAGAGATCATTTCTCTACAGAATAGACTACAGGAAGTAGAGCAGTGGGAAAAAAGGGCAAAATAGGAAAATACAACATTGAGAGAGGAGGTTTAGCAACTCCGAAACAAAGCTATCCTTGTCAATGAAGTGCCGCTTACCATTCAAAGGGAGGTCGATATATTAGAAACTACCATGAGACAGGTTTATGGGGAAATTTTTACCATAAAATAAACAGTTGCCCCCTTGGTGAAAGCCCAAAATGAGACTAAGCAAAAGCACGAGCAATTGAAGGAGGCCTCAGCTGCCTTGGACAGAATGATGGACTGGACAGCGCGGTACCCTCAGGCTCCTAAACATCTGCCAAAGAAGGACTAGATTCACACGCAAGATGCCAAATTCCAAATCTGTATGAAAATTCAGTCCAAGGATAAGCTATCCAAGGACCTAGACAAGGTTATGTACGCATACGAACATCTGATCAGCGACATCGATTTGATGCACATCTTACATCAGATTCCATCACTGGGCGCATTGGACGAGGGGAAGACATGGGAGCAAGTGAATCAAGAGATCCAGTCAGTTTTGCAGACCATTAAACAAGCTGCTGCCACTTCCGACCTCGCAACATCGCAAGAGAACTTGGGCCAGTTTCTTGTCACGCCAGTTTGGGTCTACACCAAGCCCGCTTCTCTATCCAGCCAGATCTCACAGAAGAAGGAGACTCTAATCCCAAATTCCTTGGAGTGTATGCATCAAATAAAAGAAGAGGTCCCTTTGGTTTCTCCCATAGCAGCAAACTATCAGACTTGGCAAGACTTCCTCAAAGGACAACAGATTGACGCCCATGACCTTACAATTGCGCACACATCTTCATAACCCATCGGCAGTAGATCACTGGTAGCATTTGGAAACCGGTCGCAGGTCGCACTTCCCAGTCAGGTCGCAGGTCGCACTGCCCAGCCAGGTCGCAGGTCACAGTTCCCTTCCGGGTCTCAAGGCAACTCAACAGTCAGGCAGGCGAAGAGTCAGGAAGCCCAAAGGGAAATTTTTGATCTATAAAACTCCCTCCGAGGAAAATTTAAAGGATATTTTTTTCGGGACTCAAGAGCTATACAACATTGTATTGAAAGATAACACTCTTTTTGCATATGAATACAGATACCTGTTGAAACTCCTTTTGGATCTGATGTGTTTTGCTGTGAGAACACTATGAGTATTTCTATACAGTTTCAAACATCTTTCGATTAATGAAACTGCACTCTTAATGGCATCATTTATGCATTATGGTTTCCTGTACTTGTGTTAATGATGTTCAGTTTAATTGGTTTCTTAATGGGTGTTAATGAATTTTTTTATTAGCATTTCATTTTTATCTTTTAGGAAGTAAAGGGGCATCTCGCCATAAAGAACTGTTTCTTTTGTGGTCAGAATAGCCTACAAGCATAACCCCAAAGATGTGTTGTTAACAACACCTCCTTCGGCGTGTATGCTTCATTATTTGTCTCGCTACACATAGTGTTATATACGTGTTTAATGCATCAACCATGTATCTTGTATATGTGAATAAGTGTGTGTCCGCAGGTTCGATCGATTTCTTTTGAGACCGAAGAGAAGGTGACTTAAGTAGTAGCCAGACCCACACCCCGGACGGGATCCCTATTCCAAATGGTTCAAGGTCTAATTGGGACTTTCTACTGGGGAGATCCCCTTACTGTTGGTCGGACAGATTTTCCTGTCAACATAAGCGAAAGCACCAGTGCGCACAAAACATTGGCACACTAGACACCGTGCGCTTCGTATACACCCGCCTAGTGCATCTTATTACTGTAGATCACCGGTGCTTTACAACTCTTCTACGCTGGCGCATCATAAAACACCTCGCCAAAAAAGAAACCGCCCGGTGCGGTATTAAGAAATCACACTGGTACATCATAAAAAACCGCGCCAAAACAGAAACCGACCGGTGCGTTCGTAAGAAACAACACCAGTGCGCATATGAATCTTGCACACTGGAAAAGGGTTAAATAAAAAAAAATACGGCCAAAAAACCACATTTTTCACTTTTTTTAGTGCTCCAGAGCTCTCAATCTCTGGTGCGCTCTACAAGAGAAAGCACTGGTGCGCACAAAACATTGGCACACTGGACACTATGCCTCCGTACACACCTGCCCGATGTGTCCTATTACTGTAGAGCATTGGTGCTTCACAACTCTTCCGTGTCGGTGCATCATAAAACACCGCGCCAAAACAGAAACCTCCTGGTGCGGTGTTAAGAAACCACACCGGTGCATTATAAAAGACTGCGCCAAAACAAAAACTGACCGGTGCGCTTGTAGAAACAACACCGATGCTCCTATAAAACCCATGCACTAGAACAAGGTTAATTAAAAAAAAATTACGGCCAAAAAACAACATTTTTCACTCTTCTTAGTGCTCAATCACTGGTGCACTCTACAAGAGAAAGCACTGGTCGCAAAAAACATTGGCACACTGGACACCGTGCGCTCCGTCCACACCTGCCTAGTGTGTCCTATTACTATAGAGCACTGGTGCTTCATAACTATTCCACCCCGGTGCATCATAAAACACCGCGCCAAAACACAAACCGACTGGTGTGGTGTTAAGAAACCGCACCGGTACATCATAAAACACCGCGCCAAAATTGAAACTGACCAGCGTGGTCTTATGAAACCACATTGGTGTGCCTGTAAAACCCAACGCACCGGAACAGGGTTAAATAAAATAAAAATTACAGCAAAAGAACCACATTTTTCACTTCTTCAGTGCTTTAGAGCTCTCAAGCACCGGTGCAATTTATCCTTGTCTGAGCCGCTCTGACATCAATGCTACCATTGCACCCATTGCACACATTACTGCTGTGCATTTCTGACCAATCTCTAGCTTGCATTTTGCAAAAAGGTAGGAAAATTTTCTTTTGCAAATTCTACAGCCATTATGCCTCCTCAACGACGAAATGTACAGGTATTTTTCTTTTTTTTTCCATAATTAACCTTTTTAGTGGATTAAAATTTTAAATACCTTTAAAATTAACCATTTAATATATATATATATATATATATATATATATATATATATATATATATATATATCTATATCTATATCTATATCTATATCTATATCTATATCTATATCTATATCTATATCTATATATATATATATAGATATATATATATATATATATATTATTCTTGTGATGCGCAAACCATTCGGCCTTCATAGATAAGCGGTGTTGCTTGTAAAATTTATAGGCCGCACCGTAACCGGTGCTAACGGTATCTGCACCATGTTCGAGGTAGTACTGAAAGGCGCCTCGCATTATTTTAAAATTAAAAAAAAAGTGCGGTGCGGTAATTTATCCGGTCACACTGTTGACCATGGGAATAGAAACGTGGTGTGTTGACAGAAATATCCACTCCGGTGTATGTCAGCGCACCGCATTTGGAATTTCGAGAGGCTCAACAGTGCGGCCTGGTAAAGTACCGCACCGTTGACTATGTAATTTGTCAGGAGGTTGGTGCGCTGACATAAATATACACGCCAGGGCATATATTTTATTCAGCGCACCACTCTTATAACACCATATATAGTCAACGGTGCTTTAAAAAGTTTTAGGTGCACTGCATATGGTGCATTGTATGTCATCTGGGGCACTGCCCCCGGTGCACTAGAAACAAAATTCGCACCAGAACCGGTGCATGACTGTTTTTTTGGCGCACCGACTGGTCTGTTTTTTTTTTCCAAAAAAAATTGTATATGTATATTCCTAAATACATGTCTGATTTAATAATTTTTTTTTATTTAATATGTCAATGATTCAGAGAAGAGAGGAGGAACAAAAAAAAACAACAGGCAGAAAAGTATGACATGGTTCACTTGTAGGAGGCATGAGAAAGGGAGAGAGATGCGTACCCATGCCCTATTACAGCAGATACCCAGGGGCTCCTAAGCCAAGTACTCCTCCTCAAGTTATATGAGGAGGCTAATTCCCTAAAGGCCCATAGTGTGTTTTTGAGACATCTTATCCACGGGTGGAATGCCCACCGACAGGTTTTCTAGGTTGGTCATGAACAATGGTACACACCCACTGAGGAGGATATATATTTCATTACAGGGATATCAAGGAGAGGGGTGGATTTTCCCTCGTCCTCAGAGGTTCCAGCTGGTTGTGTAGTAGGGAGTCAATTAGTTTACTCCTAGAGATGCATTGGAGTGTCAATAATGTCTCCTGCAGAGTTTCAGGTCGCTGGAGGTCAGTTACGTATTGGTGCATTTGGTAGGGAGGAGGTGTAGTGTCTCTCACTTATCATTTTGACTATTTAACACAACACTAGTGACGGGAAACACATTAGTTGCTTGCTTGTATATTATGTTGATTATTTAGCACAAGAGCCATGACTTGTGAGGTGGTATGCCATTTTTTTGCGACAGTTCTGTGCAGCCTTAGATAGATGTCGTGCTCATGCACAAGGGATGGTCAACTTCCCTTTTGCTTCAGAGTTTTTTGTTTATTTTTTGAGAGGTTTCCAGAGATGAGGCCTATTTTTTTTCAACAGCCTTGTATGCCAATTTTGGAGGCATGTATGCACATGTGGGGGCAGATGATGCCCAAGAGGGGAGAGACTATGTTTCCAACCAGGATATCGCATGATGCACTGGACTTACTATCCAGTGTTGGTGAGCTGCATCCCTTCATTATGGTCCCTTGTCCTTATGCTGGATTGGATTTGTGACAGTGTGCCAACATCCTCTTCACAAATGATGAGCCGCTAGATGATAGAGATAATATTACTGTTTTATTTATATTTATCCTAACATGTTCTTTAACTTGTTTTAATTAAATTGTGTAATGAAATTGTCTAACTATTGTTGTGTACTTGTATATATTTTGCAGACATTGGCTCTTTTAATGGCAAGGAGATGCCGACACCACCACATGATCCAGGTGTGGATCCTAATGACGATGAGGCCATGCCAGATGCCAAGGATCATCAGGAGGGCGGTGCAGAGAGACATGCTCTTGGTGGTGCGCCGATACTGCCTTTTGCTAGGCGCGGTCGACTAGATACTAGATACAAGATGGAGTTGGGCGCCCAACTCATTGCATTGATTGTTGGGCGGGCATCAGGCCCGTTGATTACAGAGACATATAGGTCGATGATAAGCTATTACATATGTGGAGAGGCATGTCGCGTGACATGTACAAACTGATGCGGCATGTCGTAGGAGCTACGACAACTGTTATGCGACTGAGGAGGAATGTTGCATGTTATAGGCATGGTCAAGTCGCATCACGTGATGGAAATTCCACGAGAAACGACTCATCATCTCATGATCGTTCACCTCTCGCCGCGCTAGACAAGCATGAGCTTCCACTACCATCTAGCAGCAGTCATCATGGAGATGAGGCTTGACCATCGGCCACGTCTAGTCAGCAGCCTGCAACATCCATTAGTACTTATGATCATGAGCAGGCTACACCATCGACCATCGAGGCTGCACCAATGATTGAGCAAGCCTCCACTATTACTGATATTGATGTTGTACTACCACCAGATGATCCATGACGTTTATATTATAGTTTTATATTTTTAACATTATTCAGTTATATATATATATGGATGGTCCATGTATTTTATGTACATGTTGCAGTTGTACTTAATTTACATGTTGGTGATCATCATGATGTGTATATTGTTAGGTCATGTTAGATATGTTCATTTAATGTGCAGCAGATTGCAGATATATGTGTATGTGATAACATGAGTTATTTGACACGAGATGTATATTTGATGTTTGTGTTATGATGATGTTAATATATAATGTTAATTGTGTTTTGTTAGATGATCATGATCACGATGATGTTAGTGATTTTGAATGTGTTTTTTAGTCAAATATGATGTTTGTATGATGGTTATCATGGTCGTGATGTTTATTAATTAATTTAATAATAAATGACCATGATATTTATTAAATATTATGTCGTGATTGTAATTGAAATTTAAATTTTAATTGTATGTAAATTTGTATTTGTAATTTTAACTATAATTGTATGTAAAATATTTAGTGTAAAATTTTAATTGTAATTGTAATATTTAATTGTTTGTGAAATGATTGTAATTGTAATTGTATGTAAAATTCTTAAATTGCAATTGTATTTGTAATTGTAATTGTATGTAAAATATTTGTAAAATTGTAATGGTAATTGTGAATGTAATTCTAATTCTAATTCTGATTGTATGTAAATATTTGTAAAATTTTAATTGTATTACCGTGAAATTATTGTAATTGTAAAATTCTAATTGTAAATGTAATTGTATGTAAAATTAAAATTGTAATTGTAATTCTAATCGTAATTGTATATGAAATTGTAAAATTGTAACTGTAATTGTAATTGTAATTGTATATAAAACATTTGTAAAATTTTAATTGTACTAATGTGAAAATTTTAATTTTATTAATGTGAAATGATTTTACTAAAATATTTAAATTTGTAAATTTGTAAATAATTGTAAAATAATAAATCTAGAATAATATGAATTTTTGTAACATAATAAAGTTTAGAAAATAATGCAAATAAATTCATGTATTTTAGAATTATCATTATTTTATTATGATCTTACATACCAAAAAGAAAAAAACTTTATACAATCCGGTGTGCTTATCATCATAACACACACCGGTGTGTCTTAGTACTAAGACACACTGGTGCTTCACAATTCTTCCACAATGGTGCGTCATAAAACACGGTGCCAAAACATAAACCTAGATCTTGAGAAACCGCACCGGTGCACCTATAAAACCCCGCACACCGGAACAAGGTTATTCTATAAAGTGTAGTATTGGAGTAGCGGAGGGTTCGAATCGTGGGCAAGGATTTTTCTGAGGAGACGAGGGTTTGAAAAGATGAGAGTTCAAATTTCGGCTGAGAAGTTTATAGTAGAGAAAATGAGTGATTCAAACAGAAAGACAGACAAAGATGCTTACAGGGATACAGACAACTATAGAGCTCGGTAGAGTACAAAAGGAGAAAAGGAGTACAGGTTGAGACTGGCAGAGAGCATTCGGTTGAGGCCGACGATAGGGTTAAGAGGTCCCATGATGGAGAAATAGAGAGCAGAGTTGATGGCAGAGAAAGATCAATCGAGGCAGTTGATAAAGCCAAGAGGCACCATGAAGGGAAGGATTCTCATTCCCTTAAGGACAATAGAGAAATATCAATTGACTTTGTTGATCAGGCTGGTAGGTCCCATGAAGGGAAAGATTCTCCAGAATGCATTTAAGAGCAGTTGGAAGTAATGTATGAGCTTCGCTTGGCTTACATAAACTTTTACCAGCAAAGATGACGTCGCATAAAATCACATATTTGGCTTTCAATTGAACCTGATCAATGGCATCTCTAACTTGTTTGAGTTGTGGTCCTATGGATGAAACCAGTAAAAAGTCTGTTTGTATTAAAAATGGAAATCTAGTGACCATTTCTGTGGGAAGAAAATCATAGATACCTGCAGCTACCATATTTCCACCTATTAATCGATTTCCCATTGGAAAAGCTAATGTAATAGGCCATCTTGCAATGTCTTTCCTCTGCTCAACCCTATACTCATTTTCTATGGGAAACCATTGCCTCCACATGTAGTAACTGCATCGTCTAGTCGAAAATTGATCTTCTTCTGCTAACAAATGCATAATTAATGAAGGACTCATTGCCATTGCTCCCAGAACATTCAAGGTCATTTTCTCGTAAAATGGGGATTGTATAATTTTTGTTAAGATCAAGATAGAAAGCGCAAATAAGAAAAGAGGAAATTGGATGGTAAGATGGAGGAGGAACTTACAAATGAGCAAGCAGATCATGGTTGGTCAACAAGCAGATCATGGGGCACATTTTATTGTTGCAGGTTATGGAAAGGTTCAAGTTTCTTTTTCTAAAAGAAGAAGAGGTGTAGTTTTGAAAAGAAATGACCCAAATATTTTCACAACAAAATGTACATTCCCAACATGTCTAAAAACTAAAATATCTCCAACTTCAATAAACTGCTTAGAAACAAAACTTTCCCAACCATTTGTGAAAACTGCCCACGTCTTAGCATAGCACAGGTTCACGTGCCACAATTGCCCACTTGGGCCCTATAGTATTGCATCTTCACATGCCCCACATTGCATTCTCTCCACATAATTAGTGGGAACCTCCTGCAATAAACAAAATGCATTGGAATAATAGGTATTTCCATCAAGAATTTATCCAATTCCAATTCTCAATTCTGATTCTAATTCTAATTGTCAAGAATAAACAAAATTATAATTCTCAATTTCTATGGTTGGAGTTTACTAAATTTTGGTGTACACACCTAAAAGTAATTTCGGTGCCTTAATCGCAAATCGGTGCTACTGTACATATAACTGCACCGACACCGGTGTTACAACTGAATGCACCAGTGCCGGTGTTACAAATGGACGCACCGGTGCGGTGCCATTAAGTAACGCATCGCTGACGAATAAACGTAAATAAAATAACACAACTCTATTTTCTTTATGTGAAAAAAAAAGTGGAAAATTGAAAAATGGGCGGCAAAATATTTTCGAAATTATAATTTCATAAAATAATTATTTAAATACACTTTTCATTATTTCATTATTTTTGCTAAAATTTTCAGCCAGATATTTGTAGGAGACATATGTGGAGCAAGAGAGAACGAGATCATTGTGGAGCAGCGAAATACGTTCGAACAGAAATATTTAGACAATCAGAAACCAAACCTCTGGTGATTCAAACCTTGTATCATAGAATTTCAAACCATTGGAATGATTAAATTTGGTTATTTTTTTTTACTTTTTCTGCAGTTTTATCCATTTTTACCTTAAACTCTTCATTTTTTTTGTTTCTGTCCTTTCTTCTCCCTGTTTCTTTGATTTCAGAATTAGGGCCTTTCATTTTAGATTGACATCCAACCCACGGGACGAGTTGCATAGTCGGATCCCAATCCATTCGGCCCTTGCGTGAATTTTTGGAACAAATGGATTTTTTTTTTTATCGGTGCGCCGTGCGTAACCTATCACACTAGTGCGTTGTATTATACAGCGCATTGTGCAAGTATTGTGTAGTAAAAAAATTGAAAACAATATTTTTAAATCAATGCGCCATATCTAAAATAGGGCACCGGTGCTCCATGTTACGAGGATAGCACTGTACAGTCGATTACACTATTTTTGCGTTGTGTTTATAATACCCAAACACACCGTATGGTTTATTATACTGTTTTTTGGTGCGTTTCAAATACCCCCACACATCGACGTTAGTGCGTGCAACATGAAAAGTGCACCGGTTTCTTGAGATTTATTTTTTACCTGAAAAGTTGTCAATTTATTTATAAATATATTAATGAATGATATGGTACAGGTTTGAGATTGATAAAGAAATGATTGAAAAGAGATCAAGTAACAAAAATACTGATAACACATCAAGAAAAGAAAAAAAGACAGGTTCTTTGTAAATTATTTATAAAATATATTATTTTTGAACTATAAGTAAGTTTAACTAATATGTATTGTTTACTGTGTATCATGCAGAGCCACAAAATGACGATGCTCGATAAGATTATTTCTGATCTAGGACCAGAAGAGCATAAAAGCTTGATGGAAAAATTGCAAAAGGATGAATAAGGTGAATGAAAAAATACTATCGATCCAATGTGAGTTTATTTTTTTAAATTATAATCATTAATAATATACTTAAGATTATTAGATAACATGTGTCAAATAATCTATTAATTCACATCTGTTTAATGTTCTACAGGGACCAACAAATCAAAAAAGGAATGTTGTTCTAAGAAAAGAAAACAAATAGAACATGAAAATGAAAATGAATTTCTCCTTAGCTCATCTGGAGTGGTGATGGAGGTTAACAAAAGGGGGAAAAACTTTTACAAAAGTTTGAGGGATCTAGTGGAACGAATGTATAGACGTTTTTTCCACTTACAATACAAGAAACAATCCAATGATTCTAAGAACCAAATTTTATTTAAACTACATGAAGAGTTTCCAGAGAATTGGTCAATGAGACATGTCAGACTTTTAATAGCAAAAACGTACAAAAAAAAAGGGAATCAAAAAATAATATTCCTTTAAGTGTTTGTCTAGACTTATTTATAAATATCACTTTTGTTATATTTACTTTTCATATATCAATATAAAAATCAAATATTTTATTGTCATGTTAAATTTTCAGGAAGATTATGAAAATCTCAAAATATGAATGAGTTGATATCAGAAATATGCCAGTAGGAATGTCCAAAAAGGTGTACGAGGAGATGGTCAAAGAAATGGACAAAATTGCATCGTAGGAGGAGTCATCTCAACAACAACATGCTTCAAATGTAATATGTAGTCATTGCATTTTTTGATCCTTAGGTACAATAAATAAACAATTTAGCATTAAATATCAATTTTCAAGAATTTTCTTGTAGAAAAGAATAGAAAATGGAACCCATTCAGCACATAAAACAGGACGACAAGGAAGAAAAGTATTGATATCTAAGTTTGTGTGTAATTTTTACTTCCTTATAACAACTTAACTAGATTTAATTTTTTTATTTTTTAAGTTGTTTTACAAAAATACTCATTGAATGTCTTCAAACAGGTGCTAACATACAAAGAACCATCAGACGAATTGATTGAAATTAGGCTAAATATGGGTTGTGAGTATATGTTGGCATATTAGAAATTAATTGTGGAATTTGTAAGCATCTATCGATCTTGTTTTACTTAGCTCCGTCTATAATTAATAGAACAAAAAAATATTTTATATTAAATATATGATTTGTTATGGGGTATAAAACTTGCAGGAAACAAAGTATGGAATTGCACCAATAGATGAAATTTTTAAATATGGCATGGTGCATGGTTTTGAAAGAATGTGTATAGTTTATGAGTCAATTATTGCTATGGTACGTCATTTATTTTCGATTTACATTGATGTATATTATTTAATATTGCAAATTTCATTATTCTCACCAATGTATATACACTCATTACAGTTTATTTTTGTGTTTGTAGATGGAAGGTGAAGAAGAAGAAAACAATCAACACCGTGAACAAAACATTCCTGAAAATAACCCAAGTCATGGAAGTAGCTCTAGCAGTGACAATAGTTCAAGCGAAGAATGATGATCACTATGTTTGGATATCAAAGCAAGGCGTTGTATTTTTTGAAATATGTCTGTGAAATCAGACATTTTTTTTAATGTAATGGACATAGTGTCTTAATTGAAAGACAAAGGGATACCAATAACTGTCCCATTTTATATGACAAAGACTGTCTTATACATACATATATACATACATACATACATACATATATATAATAAAATATTTTTTAATTTATTCTATCGCGTTCTCCATTGTCGTTCTCAAATGCACTATTAAAAAATTAATTCATATGAATATTGTTATAAGATATATATTTGTCGACTTTTGATGAATAACGAATTTAAAAAAAACCACAATAATTATGATATGATATAACAAATTAATCCGAACATCACATTCAAATGAATTAATAAAAATTTAATTAATATTAATATTGTTATAAGATGTGTCGAATTTTGATGAATTAAGAATTTAAAATAATCATAATAATTGCACTATCACAGGTCGATGTTTCTAAAAAATACAAAATGAAAACCGGTGCGTGTCAGTTACTGTACACCGGTGCGTTTGTATTCTGAATTGCACCGGTGCATTTCTAAGACCTATGAGCACCGCAAAAATACCAAAACCAATTAAAAATATCGGTGTGTTTGTGCGTTTATGTGTCTATACACACCGGTGTTTTTGTACGACCTATGGGCACGACATGAATACTAATACCAATTATAAATCTCGGTGCGTTTGTGTGATACTGTGCACTGGGGAGTTTATGTGTCTATAAGCACCAGTGCATTTGTGCAACCTATGGGCATTGCACGAATACCGATAGCAATTATAAATATCGGCGCATTTGTGTGATACTGCGCACCAGTGCATTTCTATAAGTCTACACACCGGTGCAGTGATACGATCTATGGGCACTGCACAAATCCCAAGACTAATTAAAACAGCCCCGTGCATTGTATAACCAACACTACGCCTGGTGTGGTTTTATACCTTAATGACTCGGTGCGTTTTCCTTCGACCGCCCCGGGGCACCTTCTACATGTATGCACCGGTGCGTTAAATCCAAAGTAGCGCACTGATGAAAAAAAACATCCGTAATAACCTCTGACCGCCTATTTTTTTTTATTTGTGTTGAATTTCTATTAAAAACTCCACCAAAACCTCCGAAACCATAAACGGATGTTGTAGAAAATGTTTTTTGACAATTTTGGCCAATTTTATAACACTAAAAACCTCCTTTATAACCTTCGCTAGAGGGTCTTTTCCTTGTAGTGACAACAAGATTCACTCCTTATGAACTAGTCTATGGTAAGAAAGCTCTACTTTCAGTTGAGTTTGAATTCAATACTTTAAGAATGACAGCTAAATTAAATATAGATCTATCAAATGAACAAAAAGAGAGGTTGCTGCAACCAAATGGATTGGTTGAGTTCAGAATGCAAGCACTTCTTCACACAGAGGTAGTTCAACTGCAAAGAAAGATATGGCTAGACAAGAGCATCAAAGAAAAGACCTTCCAAGAAGGATATTGGACGTTGTTGTATGATTCAAGGTTTAAATATTTTAAAGGCAAGTTGATGACAAGATGGTTGGGACCTTACATAGTGGAAAAATGTTTTGATAATGGCGCAATTCAAATCAGAACCATAGATGAGGTAGGAAGCCCCTTGCTTGTTAATGGTCATAGACTTAAAATTTACAAGAAGCCTTTGTTAAAGGTAGAGTTCATAAATTCAATAAGTAGAGAGGTGTATGCGATGGGAAACTCCATAGTTTCCCACACCTCCTAAAAAAAAAAAAGAAAAAAGAAAAAAAAAAAGCTTGTGGGTTGAAAACCTCGATGGAGGCAGCTCACTTGCTAAAAAAAGAAAAGAAAAAGAGAATAAAGATCCATGGGTGAAAACCTCTCTGAGGAGCCCAAGGAAATTTTGTGGGTTGAAAACCTCCATGGAGCTAGCCCACTTTCTTTCTTTCAAAAAAAAAAAAAAAATCGGTATCTCCGTGTTTGTTGTTTTGCAGGTTGTTAATGGTTTCTGGAAACACATGGAAGCATTCATATTCTTTTCCCTTCTTCTATCTCACCATCCATCCCATCATTCAATCCATTCATCTTCATAACTTCCTCCATCACCTCCATACACCACACTCCTCCATTCCTGAGCACAATGTAGCAAGAGAAGCAACGCACAAACAAACTGCTACAAACATCAGGAAGTTCCTTAAAAAAAAAAAATTTCATGGACTTACAAGAAGAACAAGAAGGAAATCTACATAACAATCTCTAGGAGAACAAGAATGCCACCCATGGCATCTCAAGCACCCCACACGACATCCACAACAGAGAGAAAAAACAAGCAAATATTAGCAACTCACTCAGGAAGGTGCTCATTCAGAAAGGTGCTCATTCAGAGTACAGGAATATGGTGAGGAACATAACATCTAAAAGGATTGTCTCCAACCTCCAGCTCCTGCAATTACCTTGGAAACAATAGTAAACTTAGGTATAGCTTCTCACCCCTTGCTACACATCCATAGTAGCCATAAATACTTAATTTGCAGACTTAGAGTTTAAGGGGCAGAAAGGTGGCCAGTTAACTCGACCACCACCGTGAGGTATGACTGGAATACAATTGGAAGTACATGCCACATGGGCATGCAAAAGAAAATAATTTAAATAAGTGGAGTAGAGGAGAATGAGGGGTGGAAACACACAGTCCATCACAAAATAAAAAGAGAAGGAAACAACTATCTACAACAGAATTGGAGCTGAGTCGAGTTACATAAGCACTCCAAAATTAGTTGCCCTATATAATAAAAGGAGATGTCGTCTCATCCAAACCAGTAGATTGAAAATTTTTAAAGGGAGAGAGATCAACGGAAGCACACAATGCTTAAAGAAGAAGAGGAAGAACTAGAAAAAAACAAGAAGAACCAGAAGAAGAAGAGGAAGAGACAAAGGGCCAAAGAAAAATAGAAGAGATGGCCATAGAAGTCATAGAGATTGCAGAAAGTGGGCGAGAAACAAATCACGACACAACACCACATCCCCTCAATACAAAAAGATAGTTGCCACCATAGCTCCTCTGAGTGCAAAGAGAAAAAGGTAGACCTCTAGGTATTCCAGAGATGATAAGAATCAGAGAGAACCAAAAACTTCTCCCACAAGCCAGATTATCATTGAAGAATCACCAAGGGGGGAGGAAAGAATCGAAGAGATAATTCTAAAGGAGCAGCTGCAGAAGGCACAGGCAGGGAATGTAGCACTGAAGGAGCAATTGTATCCAAAAGAGGATCAAGTAGCCACCATGGCGGACTTATGCATAGAATCCCTTCAGCACAGATTCTCCTCTGATTCATATGCCATGTACCTCAAAGAACAATGGCTTATATTTCAAATCAAAACTCTAGCCTCCCATGGTTCACTACCTTTCCAATATTGTAGACAATTCATGAATTTATACAAGCACGCTAACATGGCTGATCAGGCAAAGAAGGTAGATTTTTATGTGCATAACTTTGTGTTGACAAATATGGATATTTGGGACCCCAATCCTACAATGGGGGATATGTAGTTAATGGCTCTAGCATCTTGGATGGTGAATGAAGACACTAGAGCAAAAGAGATATGGAAGTTCATGGGAAAAAGAAATAGATAACCCTTACATATCAGGCTAGAATTGTTCAGCCAAGAGGAGTCATCCTTAACCATCAAGAGATTGAAAAGGACCCTACACTGGTTGAAAGCTACCTTCAGACTCAAAACCAGGTGATAGGCCACTTTGATAATGTTTCTAGGCAGAAAGAAGATGAGTGCATTATGGCCAGCCAGAGGATATGGAACAACCTCCCTCACAACCTCAAGAACAGGGAGTACCATACTCCAGAAATATTGAAGGGTGTATTGGAAAGGGAACCATTATACAAGAGGGCCATGTAGGCCAAAAATATCCAATGGTTGACTAAAGCTCAACCACCTTTGCTGCAGGGGCTGAATGATGAAAAGGACATAGATGCACAAGATAGAGAATGGGAGAGTGCAAAAAATAATAATGGTTTTTACCCCCTTAGGGAATCTCCCACACTTCTTCGTCAGGAAATTAGGGGGGCTATCAAAGCCTTGAAGGAAATGTAGGAGGAGGATTAATTGCTTAGAGGATGAGAAACCATTCAGTAGGGGGGTGATGATGAGTTCCATCATTAGACATATTTGGAGGGGTTAACAGTCACCTTTTTTCCTTCTTAGATCTCTTTTTCTTGCATTTTTATTATTATTTGGTTTTATGATGCTAGTATAGGTGGTGATTAAGGCTAACATACTATGAGTACCTAATATAAGGTTGAGTGCAGAAAATCATGAATTATTAATAATTTTTATAAGGATTTTATCATAAAGAATCAGAGGAGACAACAAATAGGAATTATAGGAGGATTGTGCACCCTCAAAGGCAGCCGAAGGATCCCAAAGATTCTCTCTAGCAATTCAAATTCCAAAAGCAGCCAAAGGATCCCCAAGGATTCTCTCCACCAATTTGAATTCCAGAGGCAACCGCGCAACTCAAAGAGGGGTGCACCCAATCCTTGTTCATTGGGAGTCAAGTGGACTCAATCACCATTTTCTAGGGAGCTGTTGGTAGCTACCCTATAGAATAAATAGAGCAGAGCTAGAGTTAGGAAGAGTGAGCCAATACTTGTCAATTCCATTTGGAACTCTGTTGCAAGTTATTGAGCTTTTTATTATTTCAGTGATAAAACTTTTAGAGATGTATGAAGTTATTCCTTTATGAAATGAGTAGACATATTTAATTTTACTAATTTGAGTTTCAGAGAGCTAGGCTCCTGGGTTAGGTCCCAATCCATGTGCCTCAACCTCTCTGTTGTATTGGTTCTTTGATTTCTATCATTTCATTAGCTCCGCTTCTGATAATTTCATTTATGATTCAAGTTGCTACCTAGTCTTTTCTTTCAGTTTTTTGTTGTAGTTTTCCATTTTCTCGTGAGTGGAATAATAGAGGAAAAAATTCAAAAGAAGTGGTCAAGCCTCCCCCTCTCATCTCTGTCAATAGAGTTCGAGCAGGGTAGACCTTCTCATAGGCCAAAGATTTCTTTCTGCTTGAGTTTAGGGAAGGAACTGCATTACCGGGTCCAAGTCTCTCTTTCATTGTTGTTATCACACATTTTTGTTAGCTTTCCGTGCATGAATCCGCAGGTGTGTACACTTCTGAGCACTGCTGGTGCGCCTCCATCTCCTCCTGTTTTATTCTAATTTTCAACTGTTGCACCCACCTTTTCCCCTAACCGTACTTAAACCCTTCAACTGCCTTATTCCTTTGTTTATCTTATTGATGGTTTGATTTTACTTTTTAACACTAAACGCTTGAAAAAAACCATCGAAACCCGTCTTCCACCTTTCCTCCTCGAAATCCCCACTACCATACTTCGCATTCACACTTTGCATTGTTGACATCGTTCCCATTAACAATTACCGCTCTTCTCACTGATCGCGATATTGCGACATCAAATATCGCGGATCGCAAAATTTTTCCCGTTTCCTTTCCCACTTATCGCAATTCCCGCATCACAATTGCACTTCGCAATTCTTTTCCCTTTTCTTTAAGACTTACCGCTCATCATTGCCAATTGTGATCTTGCGATATCATAAATCGCACCATTCCCTTGTTTCCTTTATACTTACCGCTCATTTTTCTAATTGTGATATTAGCCCCACCTCCACGTCACCACTCCGCATCGCACATCGTAAATCACGTTTCTCGTTTCTTTCCTTAACGCTTACCGCTCCAATTTTGCGAAGTTGCGATTGCGATATCGCATATCGCAACTTGCGCCTCCATCGCATCTCTGCCATCACATATTTCAATTCATTTATGCTCTAAAGCCATTTTTGCCATATTATAAGGTTTTAACCGCCACTTTCCATTTCTAAGCCCTGTTTCATGCGCTAAGCCCTCAATTCGCCACTTTAGCCCTTTTCTTCCCTCCAAGCTGCAAATCAACCCTTTTTCAAGTAGAATTAAGTCATGGATAGTTTAGTTGCATGGATAGAAGCATGTTAGATAGACTATAGGATAAGTAGAGTGCATTTAGCTAATTTTCTAAGTTAAGTGTGGTTTAGAATTAGTTTCCTTTTTGCCATTTATTTTTAGCAAGTTAAATTAGTTCCCTTCCTGTCATTTGCTTTCTGCAAATTAAATTAGTTTTATTATTATCATTTCTTTTCAGAAATTTAATTTAGTTTCCTTTCAGAAATTTACTTTTCAGTTCTTATCATAGTTTAATAAATAGCACCCTTTTGTAAAGAATAAGAGGATAACATGAACTGATCAGGAGATCATGTCCAAGTTTTAAAAAAATGCCCAAAAATGAAAGTTCTTAGAAATGTTTGCAACTTAAATGACCGAAAAGGTCTTGTCGCTACGATTCTGGCACCGTGAACGGTTCTCAAAACCGAGGTCGTATGCAAAAGTTACTGAGGTTTGAAAATGCCTAGTAAACTCCAAAAAATGAGTTGACCAAGTTTGACTTTGTTAAATTTGGAAAAATAAAAAAAAGAATATTCCCTGGAATATTTCATTCGAGAAAATTGTTTGTTGACAAGTGGCAGACTATTATTCGAAGAAGGGTTCACTTTGAATTTTCGTGGCCTATCACCGGCTGCCACGTGGCCCCAGGCCGGAGGAGGTTTGGCGTGGTAAAATTTCTTTTGCAAGTCACAGTATTCGAACCGGGGTCTAGCCCCTGCCAATGAAAAGACCTGATTGATCGGGCTCAGTGGTAATTCTTACCACTTATTGAACCCATGATATATTTGAACTTACCTTTTGAATTGGGCGGAGAAAAAAAGGGCTAGCCCCTATATCACATGACCTCAACCCATAGGACCAAGGGGTGGCTTTAACCTTATCCACTAGCAGAGACCATTAGTGGATTATCTGCATATGAACATGCCAACAAACTTAACCTAGACATTTAATGTTTCCGACATTTTAGCACACGATTCCAACAAATCAGGAATTCCGCCGAATCTGGAGCACTAACTGGAGTTCCTCTAGTTTTGGAGGAGGATTTTGGGGGACATTTGGCAAAAATCTTGTTTCTGCCATAACTCCTTTATTATTGAACCAAATTGAGTGAAAAAATAGTCAATTTCTACTATATTAGACCTGTTGGACTCAATGGAGTATGTTTCAGAGCCATCAGAGAGCTTCTAAGCAAGTTTTTTTGCTTCAATGAAGTTCAAGGGGCCATTAGGGCCACTAGGAGGCAGAATCACTTTGAGGCCTAGCCAAGGGAGCTAGAGGCCTTATCCAGAGATCCAATAGTCAAAATTGGATATTTCAGATTTTATGAATCTGATGAGATGGTTTTCAGAGCCTATATATAACTTTAGAAAGCCGAAAAGCTTCAGTAAAGTTCAAGGGGAAATTAGTGTCAGTTTATTCCAGCAGCAGTGCAGGGCCTAGCCAGAGCAGCTAGAGACCATATGCAGTGAAACAATAGTCATTATTGACTTTAAAAAAAAATTATGAATCTAATGGTAAAGGTTTCATAAAGTTTTGACGACTTCTAGAGCTCGGGAAGCTAATGTGAAGTTTTGGGCAGCCCTAGGCAAACCATGGAGGATATCCTAGTTTGGGGATGTAGTGCTCGATTTGAGAAATTTATCAGTCGATATTTGGTGTCTGATGTGTGATGGATACAAAAGGAGTGGTTTCAGTGATAGAAACATAATTCTGAAGGAGTTTGCGCCATTTATAAGCTCAAAGTATCTCAGAGTTCTGACAAAAGGAATCGTGTCAAAGGGAGCTTAAATTTGTTTGCAGAGTTTGGACAACCATGAGAGGGATATATATGGTATTCTCAGCCCTTTGGATCAGTTTAGTATCCATTGGATTTAAGTGTGGAACTTGTAAAAGAAACCTTACCATAATCCCAAAGAGCCGAGTCAAGATGACAAAGCTCAAAGGAGGCGTAGCCCACGAGATTCGGGTGAACTCCTAGATTAATTTTGTTGTTGTGTTTGAATGTTTATTTTATGCATTATGTTATTGTTATACATGTTAAATTTCAGCAATTACAAATGAACTTAAGACACATAAACAATTAAAAATCATACACCACTTTCAAGCATAAATTCCGCAAATTGTCAACTACAAGCTAGATCATTTAACTGTTAAACTAAGTGGGAGGTTCTTGAAATACATAACAAGTTATCCAGACCATTTTCAGATTAGGTTGGTATCAGAGCACTTGGTTTCTTGATTGACAGAGAAAGATATTGCTTATATAACTTGAAAGGTGTTTAAACAGTGTAAAAGAGTGACTGTTTTACTATTTGCAAACTGACTATTGTTTGAGTTTGTTGGAGGTGAAGGGATAACTACTGATTAGCTAATTCCTAGAGAGGAAAAAAAGGAATAAAGGGCTGAAGGCATATTCCTTACCCCAAAGGACCTCAAGGTCACCCTTGGAACACAAACCCTCTTGACGATTGTTTTTTAAGAAGCTCTTGGAGTTTGTTTGTTGTTGGCTGCTTGAATTAGAGTTTGTCTCTACAACCATTTTGTTCAAAAGCTTTGTTTATAGTTTTTGAAAGCTTTGTGAACTTTTTTGAAGTTACTTTTGTTCATTGACATCATAATGACAACTTCTACAAGTGAGGTTTCCTCCTTCACAAGATTCTTCGATGAAGATATGAAGCGTGACTTTATTATATTGAAGGACATGGTGCAGATTCTGTTTGAGGATAGAAGAGAAAGCACCAAAATTCGTGAGAAATTGTTTGCCATGAAGAAAGAGAAGGAAAAAGTTCTTCAAAGATTTCATGATATGGGGATGTAGCTCCATCAAGCCTAAGAGGCTTTGACCAAGAACATGTGTGAGAAAAAGGTAATCCACTCTAATTTGTCTTCAGTTTCCTCTTTAGAAAGATGTGTTGGTTCTTTCGAAAAGCATGTGAGTTTAGATAGTTTTCAAGACAAGAACGATGATGTTAGTCTACAAATTAAAGCTAGAGCCTCTAATAGTTCATATCCTCATGAAAGCAAAAAGGATGAACATGCAAAGCAACACAAGAGGTATAAATATACCCATGATAAATTTGATTGTGTTTCTACAAGGCATGATAATTTTGCATGCTTAAATGGAAGAAAGATTTATTGTACATATTGTGGTCAATTTAACCATGATGTTTCGAGATGCTAGATGAGGAATAAATCATATAGGAAGCAGATGAGGCAAAGTAAACTTTCAAAGAAGGTGCATAAGATTTGCACATATTGTCAGAAGAGGGGACATGTTGTTTCCCATTGTTGGACTTTGCATCCAACTAGTCGTCCCAAGCACATGCAGCAAGAGGACAGAAATACTGGCAAGGGTGGAACTAAGGATTCCATTATTGATGTGAAAATGAAAGTTTCACATGAAGAAGAGTTGCAGCAGCAAAATTTTCCATGGAAGTGGCTTGGTAAGAAGTGGATGGACTTCTTAACATAGTAAGACATACTCCCTTGTACATATGAAAATTTCGGTTGTATGCATGTATTTTATGCTGTAATCTCTCGTTTCTTTGAGCCACCTTGGATAATTTCTCAAGAAAATGATGTTCAGTTTCCTTTTGCAAATTTCTTTCCCGAAATTTCTGAGTGAGTGCAAGAAAGACAGTTCTAGATAGGAGGACAAGTGCATCCAGGAAGGGAAGTGTCAATTGCTTTCTATTTGTGGTTCAAATTCACTAGCCATGCAAGGAAAGTGTTTGGAGGCTGAAGAGAAGAGGGTGATATACTCTCATCTACTATACAGATCTGTATATCAGTATTTTGGGGTCCAAAAGATTCCCACTGGGGAGGTGTGATCAGGAGATCATGTCCAAGTTTTTAAAAAATGCCGAAAAATAAAAGTTCTCAAAAATGTTTGCAACCTAAACAACCGGAAAGGTCTCGTTTATGAAATTCTAGCGCCATGAATGGTTCTCAAAACTGAGTTCGTATGCAAAAGTTATTGAGGTTTGAAAATGGCTATTAAACTCTAAAAATGAGTTGACCAAGTTTGACTTTGTTAAATTTGGAAAATTTAAAAAAATAATATTCCCTGGAATATTCCATTCGAGAAAATTGTTTTTTGACAAGTGGCAGAATATTATTCGAATAAGGGTTCACTTTGAATTTTCATGGCCTATCACGGGCTGCCACGTGGCAGGCCCGGAGGCCCCCACGTGGCCCCAGGCTGGAGGAGGTTTGGCCTAGTAAAATTTCTTTTGCAAGTCGCAGGATTTGGACCAGGGTCTAGCCCTTGCCAACGCAATGACCCAATCAATCGGGCTCAGTGGTACTTCTTATCACTTATTGAACTCGTAATATATTTGAACTTACCTTTTGAATTTACCTCAAACCACGGGACCAAGGGGAGGCTTTAAACCTTATTCGCCAGCAGAGATCGTTAGCGGATTATCCGCATATGAATGCCCCAACAAAATTAACCTCGAAATTTAATGTTTCTACCATTTTAGTGTGTGGTTCCACCAAATCAGGAATTTCGCCGAATTTGGAGCACTAATTGGAGTTCCTCCAGTTTTGGAGGAGGATTTCGGGGGACATGCAAAAATCTTGTTTCTGCCATAAATCCTTCATTATTGAACAAAATTGAGTGAAAAAATAGTCAATTTTGACTATAGAAGACCTGTTGGACTCAATGGAGTATGTTTTAGAGCCATCAGAGAGATTCTAAGCAAGTTTTTGCTTCAATGAAGTTCAAGGGGCAATTAGGGCCACCACGAGGCAGAATCAGTTTGAGGCCTAGCCAGGGGAGCTAGAGGCCTTATCCAGAGATCCAATAGTCAAAATTGGATATTTCAGATGTTATGAATCTTATGAGATGGTTTTCAAAGCCTGTAGATAACTTTAGAAAGCCTAAAAGCTTCAGTAAAGTTCAAGGGGCCATTAGTGCCAACTTTTGCCAGCAATAGTGCAGAGCCTATCTAGAGCAGCTAGAGACCATATGCAGTGAACCAGTAGTCATTATTGATTATAAACATAATTTTGAATCTAATGGTAGAGGTTTCAGAAAGTGTTGAGGAATTATAGAGGTTGAAAACCCAACAAAGAAGTTTTCAGTGACCCTAGTGCTAGGGGGTGTCAATAGGTGTTAGAGGTGAAACCGAAGCAGCCGAAGGCCAGTTTTGATGAATGAATAGTATATATTGAATAATTCAGACATTTGGAACCAATGAAGTGGTTTTAGAACATTTTGAGAACGTATAGAGCTCGAGAAGCTAATGTGAAGTTTTGGGCAACCCTGGGCAAACCGTGGAGGATAGGCTAGTTTGGGGATGTAGTGCTCGATTTGAGAAATTTATCAGTCGATATTTGGTGTCTGATGTGTGATGGATACATCAAGAGTGGTGTCAGTGATAGAAACAAAATTCCATTTAGAAGCTCAAAGTAGCTCAGAGCACTGACAAAAGGAATCACGTCAAAGGGAGCCTAAAGCTGTTTGTAGAGTTTGGACAGCCATGAGGGGGATATAGATGGTATTATCAGCCCTTTGGATTAGTTTAGTATCCATTGTAGTTAATTGTGGAACTTGTAAAATAAACCTTACCATAGTCCCAAAGAGCAGAGACAAGATGACAAATCTCAAAGGAGACATAGCCCACGAGGTTTGGGTGAACTCTTAGATTAATTTTGCTGTTGTGTTTGAATATTTATTTTCTGCGTTATGTTGCTGTTATAAATGTTAAATTTCAGCATGAAAAAATGAAATTAAGACACATAAACAGTTAAAAATCATACACTACTTTCAAGCATAATTTCTGCAAATTTTCAAGTACAAGCTAGATCATTTAATTTTTAAATTGAGTGGGAGGTTCTTGAAATACATAACAATTTATCCAGACTATTTTCAGATCATGAACAAAGTGCATCTGATGTGCATATAGCACTATCAAATCCAAGTTTGTACGAACCCCGGGTTGATAAATTAAATTAGGGTAGCCCCTAGGAGTTGCAACACTCTTGGTGCAATACCAGGGCTCACCATATGGTATTCAAAATTTTGTGGCTGAATGTTTGGTTTGCCAGTAAAACAAATTTGAGACAATCAAGACCCCAAGTCTGCTACAACCTTTACCCATTCCAAGTCAACGCTGGGAGGATGTTTCAATGGATTTACCACAGGTTTACCTATGTCAGAAGGAAAGAGTGTCTTAATGGTGGTAATTGATAGACTTACCAAGTATGCACACTTTTGTGCATTATCTCATCCATTTAAAGCAAGTAAAATTGCTACTGCATTTATAGAAACAATTCAAAAGCTACATGGAAACCCAAAGATTATTGTAAGCAACAAAGATCCCATTTTCACTGGAAATTTTTGGATGAAATTAATTTCTTGTTTGGGTAGTCAACTAGCCCATATCTCATCTTATCATCCTCAATCCGATGGGAAAAATGAGATAGTGAATAGATGATCGGAAGGATATCTCCGTTGCTTTGTATCTGATAAATAAACACAATGGGTCAAGTGGTTACCTTTGGCTAAATGTTGGCATAACACTTCCTTCCATATTGCAGCAAAAATGACCCCATTTATGGCACTTTATGGATATCATCCGCCGTCCATCACATCATATTTAAGAGAAAATTCTAAGGTTAAAGCAGTAGAAGATCACATCGAGCATCAACAACAAGTTCTCCAACTCTTAAATGATAACCTAAATTTGGCACAAAATCGAATGAACAAACAGGCAGATCAACATCACATCGAGAGAAGTTTTGACGTAGGAGACTGGGTATTTTTATGGCTACAACCATACAAAAAAATGTCCCTCAAGCAAGCTAAGAAGGATAATAAATTATCACCAATGTACTATGGTCCTTACTAGGTGTTTCAAAAGATTGGTACTATGGCATAAAAATTGGAGCTTCCTACTTCTTCTTAAGTGCACCCAACTGTCCATGTTTTAGTGGCTTAAATAAGGTTATAGGTGACAAACGTCTAGTTCAAATAATATTTCCAGAACTTGATGTGGAAGGAAAACCATATTGTAACCTGAAGCAGTCATGGAAACAAGAACTCGACAGTTGCAAAATTGATCAATTTTAGAGTATCTCATCAAGTGGAAGAACTTACCCACCGAATATTCCACATGGGAGGATGAGAATTTTATGCAGAAGAATCCAGAGCTACTCAAGCATTGAGGAAATGACTTTTTTGAAGGAGAGGGGCATGTTAGGTCCCTATTTCTAGTGTAGTCCCTTATTTTTGTTAGTGTCAACCCCTTAATTTTATTGTTGTACCCCTGTAGTCCCCATATTGTTATTATTGTGCCCCATAAAATCCCACTATTGTTATTGTTGTGCCCTTAATTTATTACTGTTAGGTCAGCTAGGATTGTATTGTGACCCCATGGACTCCTATATATAGAAAGGAGGTTTTTTCATTTGAATCATCTAAGAGTTATTAATTTATGTAATGTAAAGTAGGTTTCCCCCTTGAAGTGGCTGATTTCTAAGGCATTGATCTATATTTTCTTCTATTTGGGAGCCAGTTTTATAACATTCTACCTTTACCAGGTCTGCTTGTTGCTTCTACCTTCATAAAGTTTTCTTCTCCCAATTTTTTTTGTTTTTGGCCTCTTCCCAAGAAAAAACTTATAGAACATGTCGTGTTTTGAATTTTTATCAAAGGAAATTCTATATGTCTCCTTGGATCTCTAAAACTTTTACAATCTAAATTGAGATGAAATGTGGTAATCATTTATGTCAACCCAAGAAACAACTAGTAGGAGTCTCGTCTTCAAGGACAAAAATGACAGAAAAATTTAGGTATCTTGGGCTCATGACCATCATCATTGGATGCTCCTCGCCATGCCAATTCCAATGGTATGCGATACTCCACGAGACTCCTCAAAATTTGAGAGACATGTAAAATTAAAGTTGATGCCCCCATCTTCTTGTCAAAATCCCAAAAATTTGATGATGTGGCAACCTATTATTAACTACGGTATTATGGATAAAGGGTCTTCTGAAATACTAATATGGAAAAAGTTACCTTATGGAAGGGATCAAAATTTAAATTTGAATCTAAGTGCATGTTGGCATAATTTAAAGAAGGGGTTTTTGGCTCCACCTAAATTAAAATTTGAATTGAAATTTCCCTCCAAAATTTCAAGTCAACCTACTCTTGAGTCTTTAGAAGGCACCTTGACCTCTATATAAAGGAGACATTTTGGCCCTCAATAATCATCAAATAAAGCACATAGTTTAGAGATATTTTGTGGCCCTTTTGTATTCCTAAACATTTGCTGACTCGGAGGTCGAAAACCTTGAGAAGGTTTTGGTTTTATGGTTTCATTTTGGGTTAGGGTTTTGGGGAAATATTTTTTGATATTTCTGAGGCAACTTAGGCTCTCATGAAGGGAAGAATTGAAGGGTTATTCATTGACCTTGAATCTCCTATTACAGTAGATGTTTGACGTTTTCCTGAAGTAGATCAGATTCAATTAAGGTTGTATTTTGGGAATGCGAGTTAGCCTTTTTTGCTTCTAAATTATGACAACTAGGCCAATAAACATCTATGCATCCAAGCTAAAGAAATGAGCTAATTAGGTCAAGTTTTGTGGCATATCTCTGGTGATTAGGGTGAGACGATTTCTAAGTTAATGAAGTAAGGTCGAGCCACCTGACTATTGGAGAAGGGTCGAAATGTCTAATATGATTGTTCGATAAGGTTTGAAGGATTGCACAGTTAATAACGGTTTTTTTATGATGTATTTAAGGCTGCCAAAATTGTGGTTAGGGTCCGAATTAAGGTCTGGTATATTCAATCTATGACAGGACCAAGTGTTAGACTGCATTAATCACTTTTAAATGACTAATATGGTACACATAAATTATCGACTAGGGACGTCTTTTATTTCAATGGTAGTTGCACTGTCTGTGCCGATTGACCATACCAGAAGCGGAAATAAAACAAGAAGAAATCGTTGCTGAACCAATTGTTGAAACTAGCACTCATGCAGGAATAAAAAGAATCTACAAGAATGTAATAACACTTCAGATAAACCAATATCTAGCGTGCCAAACACTAACTACACTAGTTGGGACCTCTACTTAGATTTGTGTAACAATATGGAATTGAAGCAGATCTACTTACAATTGAAACAAAAACAATGACACTCCATGAATATGAAAAAATAAATATAATACATAATACAACTACCCTACAATTGTAGTCCCTGATAAAGAGGAGGTCCCTTCCTCCCTAGAAGGGTGTAGGAAGAAATGAAAACTAAATGAGAATTAGATCAATCAACACATGTAACAAAAACAACATGATATTCTGTATTATGATGATCAAAATTTACAGAGTCAAAATGGCGATAATGTTATGTGCTAACCCCCCCCCCCCCCGACCTTGAAGGTTCGAGTTTTTATATAATAATTAAATATACATAAAATGAGGAACATGTCAGTCATGAGAATCTCTCGATTCTCATGCTGATTGAAATAAAGTAAATACAGTTACAACTGATTCCCTTAATAAAATTAATCAATTGGAAAGCATTGATTTCAACCAAAACTACCTGAAGTTGTTATTATAAATAACAATACATGATAACTCCTACAACTGTCATTGGAATGTGATAGCTTTAGTGTAATAGCTTTTGAAGAAAGATCAACATCCAGAATTTAGCAATATGAAAACAACAACGCAACTGTAGTAGCAGATCTGTAACAACATTGCGGTGTAACAACAAAGGATATGAAAACCAAGGTGTTGAATCTGCGTGTGGTAGCAATGCCATGTAACAACATGATTCCAACTGGTTCTATGCACTTGTATGTCCCAGGTCCCTGTGCTTTAAATAATATCTAAAAGAATAGAAAAAAGGCCAAATAACTTATCCCAATGCTCATCTCAATTAGCCATAAAAAAGGAACAATACATTATAATAATTAACGAGAATGGCAAGGTAATGAAACAAGGTAAAGTTATGTTATTTAAGGATAAAGGAAAGGAAAAATACAAGTATGGTCCCTAGGTTGGAGGTCAAAAATTCAAAAATGAGGGAAGAAAATGTAGGAAATGAGTATAAAAATGACACCCAACATCTTCCCCCAGCTAAAGTGCTTGCATGTCCTCATGAAGAAATATTAGCTCCCCCGATTATACCTCCTATGCAGGTCCATGAAGTCATTGGTGCCAGCTTTGTCTTCGTCTGGATACCTATACCCCTGAGTAGCAAATGAATGTATTGGCCAAGACTCTTATTCGTAATCGCTCAGCGCATAGTGGTATTGGTATTATTCCACTGGCAACCATTTCAAAGGAAATCTAAATTTCAATCCAATCTAGAAGACGCCAAGGGATTTAATCTTCTGGGCGTATTTTGGTCTATGTGTAACAACAACTACAAATTTTTGGAATACAAAAGGATCCCCTTCCTGCAACTCGACACTAATTGTTTCAGTGCACTTGAGACACCCTGTCAATGCTCGACTCTTCATCTGTGCAAAATGATTGAGACAGTACTCCACGATTCTTATTCTGTAGGTAGCAGCTGGCTCCCTCAACCCTGGAGTACTCAAAAACTTTTTAAATTCACACCTCAATTTAGCGGCCCTTCCTTGTTCTTCTCTACTCCATAACGTTGTCTTCTTTTCGTTAGTCTCCATTGATTTCACGGACAGATTCCCCTGAATTTGATTTCTCATGAATGGAATGAAGGCGCGTAACTGCAGGTCTCCCATATATGAGAATGCAGTTGCTACCATCTGCATGTTGACAAGATCACAAATAATATTATACAGAAATAGGTCGCACAACAAGCTCTGTTAATCAAAATCATTGGTGCGAAAAACATCAAGAAAAGTGCGGGTAGAGGTACCCACATAAGGCTTGTCTTCCATGATAGATTTCAAATGAAATAAATAATAATGCTCCCAAAGAAAAATATGGTAGGATGGGGAAGGCTGCCTGCACCCCAACAAGTTGAAGGCAAGATCATGAAGCTTCTGTTTATCAGCAGTAAAATTATGAACTTGCTGCTCTAACAACAACAACTATTTCTCTTGTTTCTTTGCAGCTTCCTTTCGTTTCCATTCCCCCCAGCTCCTCTTCAATTATTTCTCTACCCATTTTTCCTATAGGGCAGTGATTTTATTCTGATGTAAATATAGTGAGATCAACCCCTTTTGAAGGGAAACCACCTCCTGCTTCCACTTTTGCAACTCAGAGATCAATAAAGTCTTCTCGAAACTTCATCCCTCATCGGGGCCCAATGTTCCACTACATGCAATATCAACTGTGGGTGTGACAACCTCTCTGGGGTGGGATTTATCCGCCTTAGCTGCTGGTTCTTGTGGAACAAAAACATCATAGGTGGCTTCTTGTGTATCAGTCCTCTTATTTTCACATTGGCTAGCCTTTATATCCACTGCTGGTTCCTCTGTAACAATAGTGGCCTCTACAGGTTCTTGTGTGTTGGCTTCCAGGTCAATTACCATGGGAGGCTCTGCTTTAACTGTTGGTTCTTGTGGAGTAGCAATATCTTTAGCAGGTTCTTGTGGAGTAGCTCCCTAGTTTCTGTTTGGGTTTCCCTTGAGCAGGCGCTTTCCCGACAAAATTTGTATCCTGCTGCTGCTAATTCTTGGGAACATGCCACACATATTGATCGTGGAAATTTCTCCCCCCTCGACTTTCTTAACAGCTTCAACTATGGTATCTAACCCCGAGGCTTCTGATTTCCTAGCATCGGCTATTTTCCGCTTCAATTGTTCATTTTATTTCTTTAAATTCTCAATTTCTATAAGCAGGGCCTGAGTTTTGTTCCTACCTAACGAGGAGGGTTCCTTTGATCGAGGTTCTTCTTCTTCTTCTTTCAGCTCTTCCGCGTCCTCCTGCTCTTTAGCTGTAGATGATGGTTCCGTAGGAACGCTGACTTTAACCCTTTGCTTCGATCGTTTGTCTCCAATCAGCTTATCAAGGGGCCTTTTCTCAATTCTGACCTTAGAAGACCGGGTTTGACTTCTAGCTTCCTCCTGACCCTCCCCTGAAGTTCCAGCTTGCTTTCCTCAGCTTGTTCTGGGCATCTTTCATTTGAACTCCTCCCAGATCTTTCCTTGCTAGTTCAAAGCATCCAACACAATTAACTTGATGAGACCATGATTGGTAACACAAGTTTCTGGGCGTGCTGCAGTTTTGACTGCTGCATCCATATGATTGATATTTCCCAACAGGAAATATGGAAGGCTAATTCTCTACTGATACTGAAGATGGTTCAATAAGGGGAAACGATAATTAAAAATATCGTGGACCTCCCTTCACAGGTGATATATTTTATCAAATTCAGAGCAACATCCACCCAATATTTGGGAAATAATAGCCTGTCGACCCCTCTTCCTTTCTTCTCAAGCTTCTCCTCACCTTCAAGGAAATCCTTTTTCAGAGAAGGATCATTGACCTTTCTGTTGAACCAAATTCTGCCTTCGGCCAACAATACTGTTACTTGGGAAACAACCTTCTCTGTTACTTCAATATGCAAACCCCTGACTTTGGTCTGATATTTTTTCAAATTTCTAGCGAACTCCATCTCAATTGCTTCGTGTGAAACCTTCAACTTCTGAAAATACTCGAGCCACCCAACATCTCTGAATATCTGATACGCCTCCAGAAAATTCTGTAATGCCTCAATAGAATATGGTTCATGCCTCACCGCAGATCCCCCCATCTTGTGCTGTTATACCTAATTACTTCCTTTAGCTCAGCTAGCTAGGGTATCAACACACTGCTTGTTGTGTTACATAAACCTCCTTTGTTATCTTCAGGTTAATAATTTTCGACCAAGGGTGCAAGAACTTCCAACTGAGGGAGATGATGGAATGTCATGGTGATCGAGAGGTGAAAAGGTTTTGAATTGATGGTTCATACACACATATTATTTCTATTAATTCCCAGTTATGGAGCGCTTCGTACTTCAAGTACAAATATCCTTTTTGACAAGATCCGGTCATGATTGGTTTCTATGATTTTAAATTCGGTGAATTACAGGATTAATGGTGGCTTTAAAAGCTAATAGATTGTTCATAATTATGAAAATATTGATCCCCCCCAACTTTAATGATGACGACAGTACACGACTGTCAAAAGGACTGTCATTAAATTGCCATAATCATAAAATACTAAAGGATGATAATGTTACCTTTTCGGTGACATACCTGTAATACATGGAGGAAGAAATTGATATGATGGCGTAATTGCTCTAGTGGTCGTGGTGGTCACCTTCAAACTATCGTAATAATTGTTGTGTGTCAGGATGACAGCCAAGATTCAAAATGTTGTTGACAGTTGTTGGCTGTTACATATGTAGCAGGCAGGACAACCAATGTGCTATCCTTCATAGAACGTTATTGTTAAGAAAAATAAAAGACTAAAAGCAAATGTGTAACAACATCATATAGAATATGCAAGAAAAAAGGTTGATGTTCTGAAGAAAAAAAAGAGTGTAACAACCTCCACAAAAGTGGTTTTCAAATGCTACCAGATTGTTTGACTGTGCCCCAAAAGAGGTTTTTACAGTCAGATATTATTATCATATTTTTTGTTTTGTTTTTAATTATTTTTAAATGTGTAGCAACATCATATAGACTATGCAAGAAAAAAGGTTGATGTTTTGAAAAAAATGAGTGTAACAGCCTCCAAAAAAGTGTTTTTCAAATGCTACCAGATTGTCTGACTGCACCCCAAAAGAGGTTTTTACAGTTAGATTCTTATTATCATATTTTTGTTTTTGTTTTTAATTATATATATATATAAACAAATGTAATAGGCACCATAAAAGTGGTTTTTAGCTGTTACACTTATTGAAAAATCAAAGTTCGGGAAGAATAGGGGAATGCCCCCCTGCTATTGTAACATGAATATCAGAGTCCACAACAATGTTAATAAGTGAATCCTTCGAAGTAGGTTGATGATATAACCTCAGACGGTGCCCATTAACCGGTAACGACATCTTAGCACTATCAATGGTAACCAATTTTACAGTCCTGTTGTCAAAGACTTTATCTATTTTGTAAGGACCTAGCCATCTGGTGCAGAGCTTGACCTTGAAATAATTGAATCTTGAATCATACAAGAGAGTCCAATCTACTTTCTGAAATTTCTTCTTTTTAATGAAATTGACATGCCATATAGCTCTTTGTTGCTGAATGATCTCTGTATGATGAATGACAACCAACCATTTCTCCTCCAACTCATTGAGCTGATTCAACCTTTGTCTTTGTGCTATGCTAAAATCCAGATTTTCTTGTAATGTTGTTCTCAGTGTTTTTATTTCAAACTCTATGGGGAATAAAGGATTCTTATCGTACAAAAATTTGTATGGCGAGAAGTCTGTGGTATTCCTCCATGTTGTTTTGTATGCCCACAGTACTTCTGGAAGTTTTTCAACCCAATTTCTCTGGTGGCTAGCTACCGTCTTTGTCAAAATTCCCTCAATAACATTGTTGGTACTCTCCACTTGGCCATTTTCTTGTGGAGGATAAGGTGAAGTGAACCTATGATGAATTCCATACTTTTAAACCAACTTCTCAATCAGATGAGATGTGAATTGCCCCCCCCATATGTCACTATCTTCCTGGGTACCCCGAAACGAACAAAAATATCTTCAATTAGGAAGTTTGAAACAACCTGCTTTGTAGCTCTATTTAGTGCCTTCCCTTTGACCCAATTTGTAACGTAATATGTACAGACCAATATGTATGACCTCTGTTATGATGAAGGATTAATTGGCCATACGAAATCCAAGGCCCACTTCTCATATGGATCTAACACTATTTTAGGTTGTAACAACATCTCGCCTGATTGCAGTGGCTGGCCCATCCTTTAGCATCTATCACACACTTTCAAAAACTTTTTTGCATCCCGAAATATATTTGGCGAGTAGTACCATGTTGAGAGTACCTTGTACCCCGTCCTCTTATCTGCGAAGTGCCCTCCATAGGGCTCCTCATGACAATCCTTCAGGATATAAAAAATATCATATTATCTAACACAATGTCGAATATGAAAGTCCGGTCCAGTGTGATAGATATTTCCCTCTGTTTAGGAGTAAGTGGCACTCTGCTGTATGATATTTATTTTGTCTCTGGAAGATAAATGGTGTGGGAATTTACCTACAGTAATATAGTTGGCTATATTTGCATACCATGGTCAGTGAGTAGATATGGAAAAAATATACTCATCAGGAAAAGAATCCTCAGTAGGAGTGAAATTATCACCTATAGTTAACCTAGAAAGAAAATCAACAACTACATTATCTTTTCCAGGTTGATCTAAATAGTGATATCAAATTATTGTAACAATAATAACCATCATGTAACTCTACCATTAGTAATTGGCTTATTCATTAAAAATTGAATAACAGAGTGGTCAATGTGTACAAATACTTGATACCCGATGATATAATGTTGAAACTTATTAATAGCATGCACTACTGCTAGGAATTATTTCTCACTCAATGTGTAATTGAGCTCGGTTGGGGTTAAATTCTTGCTGATATAATAGATGGCGTAAGGCTTCTTTCCTTCCAGCTAGCCCAAAACAACACCTACAACCATCTCAGGTGCATCTGTAGCAATATGGAACGATAGATTCCAGTTTGGTCCTCGCAAAACAGGTGTTGCTGTTACACAGTTCTTCAGCTTCAAAAAGGCTTTCTCACATTTCCCTGTCCACACAAATTCAACATCTTTCATAAGCAAAGAAAACAGATGCGATGGAATCTATGATTTTTTATTATAAATATCCTATAATACCCTGCATGTCCCAGAAATCTACGTACCTATTTTTTAGCTATGGGAGTTGGGATTACCGAGATTATCTCAATTTTTTCTGGGTCTACCTTGATTCCATATGACGAGATGAAATTTCCCAACACTATCCCCTCGATCATCATCATGTGGCACTTTTCAGTGCTCAAAGCAACATTAGTTTGTACACATCATTCCAAAACATTTTTCAAATTAGCTAATATTTCAAGGCAGTCATTCACTGTAAGGTGTAAAATCATCCATGAATATTTCAAGGCAGTCATTCAACAAATTTGAAAAGATACCCAATATTGCTCTCTAAAAGGTTGATGGCGCATTACAGAGGCCAAAAGTAAGGATTATGTATGAAAAATTACCTCATGGGCAAGTAAAGGTTGTCTTATCTTGATCTTATAGGGAAATCTGTATTTGTTTATAGCCACTGCATCCGTCCAGGAATGGAATTTTTTTTTTCACATAAAGGGTATCCAAGACCTAGTCTATAAATGGTAAGGGAAAGTGGTCCTTTTGGGTGGCCTTATTGAGTTCTCTATAATATACACAGACCCTCATCTTTCCGTTATTTTTCATAACAATGACAAGTGGAGACACCCACTGACTGTCAGAGATAGGATATATAAAATTGGCATTAAGGAGTTTCTATAATTCCTCTTTCACGATCTCCTTAAGTGCAGGATTCATTCAGCGCTGTGGTTGTCTAACTAATTTGCAACCATCTTTAAGGTAAATGTGGTGAGTGCACAAGCTGGGATGGATTCCTTCATGTCAGTGTAATCCCATGAAAATGCGTTTTTTTACGTCTGTAATAGTTGTATCAACAATATGTTCTATTCAACAGTAAAGTTAGGATTAATGTTTAAGTATTTTCCTGGCTCAATTTCAACAAGGTTGTTGTTAGTATGCAGAGTGGTTCTCATATGTCCAATATTTACATCATCTACCTCATCTTCTTACCTTGGATCTCTAACAGAAGCAACCAAGAGTGATTTGCTAATAAAACCATTAATGATTTCATCCTCTGTTTCATATTTAAAATATTGTGCTTTTCCAAGCATGAGGAGAGGTAGGGAAAAATCAGATTCACATTCAAATTCATCCCACCAGGGACTATTCAAATCCATATCGAGTTTCGCTGGGGGGTAAAGGTTAAGGTTCTTGGTGGATTTCCCATCTGAGATCATCATAGATCCAGATCGAAATCTGATAAATGCAACTACAGTGGCTAGCCATGGTCTTCAAAAAATAAAAGGATGCCCCTCCAGGTTGGATTTGGTTTGCAAAATGAGAAAATCAGCCGAATATCTCTAAGAAGCTACAGTAATCTCCACATCTTCTAACACCCCTCGAGTTTAACGCGGGACCTATCTACTAATTCAAGGACTGTAGGTGTAGGTATAAGCCCATGAAATCATAGGGAGAAAAAAATATCCTTGGTCATCACATTAATGGACGCCCCCAAATAAATTAAAGTATTGGTTATGGGTTGGTCATCAATATAGACAATAAATGTAGGATTTCAAGGGTCATTATATTTAGTTAACAAAGGCATATAAATTATTAGTCCGGACAATTTCCCCATAACATGGATAGTAGCAGGGTCCTTCAAATTCCTTCCAAGAATTTTGAAACACAGATCTCTCACTATTTTTGCGTAAATAGGTACTTCCTCGAGATATTATTGTAGAAATTTGCTAAATAATGAATATTTATCCACCGAGATTATCCTGGTCACACACTAATTCGAATTCATGCATAACACATAACCTCTTCTACAATTGATCATCAATATGCGGAAATAGAAACAGTCGCATGCGCACATAAACACAATATGTATGGGGAAAGATTATAGCTGAAAACCCCTAGCTATTTTGTATATTATAATAGAAGAGAAAATGTAACAATCTCAGTACAATACTCCTCACAAGTACTCAATACTATCTCCAAAAGTTACACACAAACTAGCTCAGTTTTAAACAAGTCACGGGTTCAAAACTCATCCACTGTTTGCCTACCTCTACTGCGCAATCCAAGTTGGTGTAATGAGAGATCCAAGTTCGAATCCCACTGGCTTGATTTGAGCAATCCTCATTTGCAATCTCCTCCAATGCTTGTGCAAATCTCATGAACAACTAATGTCACAACTAATAGCAAACTCACCCTTTCATCTACCTCTTCCACTGGTCTTCACTGAACTGTCCATGCACTGCAGTCAACTGATGTGTTCTTTAGTTGAATAATGAGTTAATATTTAGTGAATTAAATAATATTTAATTCACCCCACTCATCTCTAGTGTATTATCCAGTTTAACTAAATACAACTAGTTCAACTAAGTTAAACCGAACACAAATCCACCAACTGTCTCATTAACTCCACCAAAACTCTGCCACATGAGTCTAATTGAAGTCAACCATGCATTAGCTCAACCAAACACCTAGGAATAGCATAATTCCTTTGTCAGATGCATGGGCCACATCCGTAGCTCTAACTGAAGTGCTGCAAGAGGATAAACTGAAGTTTATAGTCCAAATATTATTAAGGGTAAATAATATTTGACTGTTCTATTTTTAGACAGGCAGTCTAAAAATAGACTTCGACCTGTATGTCTAAAAATATAGGTCCATCTATTTTTACCAACTCGACCAATCATCCAAGAATAGCATACTGCAACTCCTAGACCATGCTCCATATGTCTAAAAATAGACATAGTCTAAAAATAGACTTTGCGCCAAAAATATCCTGTGGGCCCACTTAGTGAAGGCGACTTCATTTCACTAAGCTCCATCATCTTGTTGCATTTTCAACACTCCCTCTCAACAAGATATGGATTATCTGCAACCCCTATCCTGCCTCTGTGGAATTCAAATTTGCTCCTGGTGAGCGCCTTCGTCAAGATGTCAACATCCTGATCCTTCGTGGGAATATATGAAAGTAACATGATTCTCTACTGCACACAATCTATGATACGATGGTACCTGATGTCGATGTGTTTGGATCTATCATGAAATACTGGATTAGCCGAGAGTTTAATGCAACTCTTTTTATCACAATAAATCACAGTAGGCTCCAAGTGTGACCCGAACAATCCGACGAGGATCTTCCTCATCCAAATAGCCTCGCATGCAGCCAAGCTAGCTGCCATGTACTAGGCCTCTGCTGAACTGAGTGCCACAGATCTATGCTTCCTGCTGTACCAGGAAACTGCTGTCGACCCGATACTGAAGATGCCTCCAGATGTGCTCTTTCGGTCCGTTGGGCTCCCTGCCCAATCTGCATCAGTGAAGCCGGAAAGCTTCGCTCCATCCTCCTGTCTGTACCACAGATCATATCTCGATGTGCCACTAAGATAACACAATACATGCTTTCCTGCCTTCCAGAAGAGCTTGGTAGGCTTAACCATAGCTTGCGAAAGCTGGTTAACAGCATAGCATATATCGGGTTGTGTATTGACCAGATACATAAGCGACCCCACCAACTGTCGATAGACAATGGCATCCACTACCTCCGCTGAAGTAGCATCCTCCTTCCTCCAACCACCAGGAAGAGGAGTATCAACAAGCTTGCAGCCATGCATGTTGAACCTCTCCAGTATCTCCTGGGCATACTTACCCTGAGAAACAAACAGTCCACCACTGCGCTGCCAAATCTCCAATCCAAGGAAATAATGAAGGAGGCCCAAGTCCTTCATCTCAAACTCTCTAGCAAGATCCTCCTTGCATAAAAGTATCAACAACTCATCACCCGTCAAAATCAGATCATCTACATACAGTACGATGATCAGCAACTTCCCCTCCACCACAATCTGGTACAGGTTAGGATCCGCCTCACTCTTGGAGAATCCAAGTCCGGTGAAGTAACTGTCTATCCGTGTGTACCAAGCACGAGGTGCTTGCTTCAGCCCGTACAGTGCTCTCTTGAGTCGGAAAACATGCGACTCACTGCTGAAGATCTCGAAACCTTCGGGCTGCTCTATGTACACCTCCTCCTCAATGACTCCGTTGAGGAACGCAGTCTTCACATCCATCTGATGGATGTGCCACCCCATCTGCGCTGAGAGAGCTAGGACCGTCCGTATGGAAGAGTACCTTGCGACAGCAAAGGTCTCCTCATAATCGATCCTCGATCCGTGAGAAGCCACGTGCAAAAAAATCTTGCCTTGTACTTCTCAACACTCCCGTCAGTAGCTTGCTTCACTTTGTAGATCCATCTCGAACCTACCACTGATTTCCCTTCTGGCCTTGGGACAATCTCCCATGCACTGTTTCTGACAATCGAATCATAATCTTCCACCATGGCATCTACCCATGCAGGGTCCTCCACAAACGCTCTCGAAAGAGGATGGCTCCATCACGACACATTGACTCACAAGAGCCATGTATCCGGTGTACCGATCCGGTGACTGCCTCTGTCTGCGATGTGTTGTATGTGGTCCTACAACCTTCTCTGCATCTCGAGCCAGTCGCTCAGCTTCTGTAGTGCGCATGCGCCCTATGATGGTTGGCGCTGCATGGGTGGTTTCTTCCACCTCCTGAACTTCCTCTTGTGGCTGATCCACATCCCGAAGCTCCTCCTTAGGAACTAACAGCTCCTCATCTTCCGCATGCAAGTGTGGCCCCCTCTCAAGCGAACACCGCATGGCTTTCTCCTCCGAAATTTGATATTCACACACAACAAATACAACTGTTTGGCAAATACACACAATAGTTGTGGGCATATCATTGTACCCCAAAAATATCCCAACCTCTCGCGGCCAGATCCAAATTTTTTCTTCTCGGCGTCCTTCGTCACATGCATGTAGACAGTAGATCCGAAAATCCGCAAATGGGAAATATCAGGCCTCTTGCCAGAATAAGCCTCCTCTGGTGTACTCATGCCAAGAACCTTGTGAGGACAACGGTTCTGCACATACACTGCTGTATTGCATGCCTCAGCCCACAAGTGAAGGGGTAGCCCCTGATCATGCAACATCGCCCGTGCAGCACCCACGATCGTTCTGTTCTTCCGCTCAGCCACCCCGTTCTGCTGTGGGTTATGGGGTGCGATGAGCTCTCTCCGAATCCCTTCTACGCTGCAAAAGTCTTTGAATTCAGCCGAGATGAATTCACCACCATTGTCGCTCCTGAGAGCCTTCACCTTCTTCCCCGATTCCTTCTCGACCAGTGCTTTGAACTCACAGAACTTAGAGTATGTCTCGCTCTTCTTCTGCATGAAGAAGATCCAGCACTTCCGAGAGAAATCATCAACAAAGATCACGTAGTACTTGTGCTTTGTTGTCGAAGCTACTGAGAAAGGACCACACACGTCTGTGTGAACTCTCTCAAGGATCGTCGTGGCACGACTATCCTTCTCGTGAAAGGTGGCTTTCACATATTTTCCCAAGGTACACCCCTTGCACTGATCTGACTGCGCAAGAGTGCCCTTAGGAAGCCCAATAGAAATCTGCAGCAGTATCTTCAAAGCTCCATGGTGAAGGTGGCCCAATCTTTGGTGCCACAGATCGCCATCATCCCGGCTCAACACTTCTCCTGCCTTGCATGCCATTGCTGCGCAGCCATCTACTTGCAACTGATAAAGGTTCTTGACTCGAACCCCTATCTTCCGAGTCTCTCTAGTTGTCTTACTGCGCAGGAAGGATTTTCCTTCGCTGAAGACCACATCATACCCCTTGTCTTCCAACATCACCACAGAGATCAGATTCTTCATCAATCCTAGAACATGCAATACTTCCTTCAATACTAAGGGTTTACCAGACTCCCTCTCAAAGGAAATGGTACCGATACCAGTCGCACTGTATCTACCATCATCGCCCATCTCGATGTGCACTCCAAGATCTTTTTCTTCCATATCTGAAAAGAGATCCCGATCTCCTATCATGTGAAATGACACACCACTGTCCAAGAACCATACTGATCCCATCACACTTGAGACCAAGCATGCGATCAGTGAAAAATCCAGTTAAAACTGGGAGGCCAATGTCTCTCCCACTGCAGATTCAGCAGCCTTCTTATTTTTCTTCTTCTGCGGACAGTTTGTGGCATAGTGTCCGTGCTGGTGACAGTGAAAACACTTCACCTTGGACATGTCTTGCTTCTTGCCTTTCGCACTAGACTGAGAAGATTTCTTGCTCTTCCCCTTCTTTGCTTTGGCAGCCAAAGCGAAATTTTCTTCATCAGATGCCTTTGATGAAGATCCGTCCCTGGTATCCTGCCTTATCTCCTCTTGCATGAGATCAGACCAAAGTCGCTCCCATCCCGACAACTTCTCCCGACCATTGACAGAGTCCTGATAGGAATGCCAAATCTTCGGAAGACCAAGGAGAGCCAGGTCCACCAAGTCCTCATCATCGACAGTCAGCCCCACACTTCCCAGCTCATCTCTGCATTGAGTGAACTTCGTGAGGTACTTGGCGATACTGTCGCCTTTCTCCATATTAATGTTTCTGATTTTATCCTTGAGCGCCAGCTTCCTTTGGTCGCTCTTGCTCTGGAATAGATCTGTCAATTCTTTCCACATCAAATATGGAGAAGCTTTTCCATGCAGGTTGGATACATTGTGATCCTTCACGCCCTCCAACAGAATCCTTCGACATTTTTCCATCTTCTTTTTCCAAGCCTCAACTTCAGTAGGATCAGTAGGCTTTTGGACATCCATATCTACGAACTCCTTCAGCCCGTTATCATCTAATACCGCCTCCATCCGGTCTTTCCATGCAACATAATTTGAACTTCCTTCAAGGGCATACTCGAGTCGCAAATCGTTGAAAGACATTTCAACTTCGGCACCAAGAAAACAATCTGCTGCAAAATTCAAATTCCAAGCTCAAAACTCAACTGCTTCTGGATCTGTGAGAAAAAATTATTTCTAGCATAGAGATCGACTGTAAGGGAATTTACTGGATATATCACCTTTCAGAGAAAGGATGGATCCAGAGGCTACCTGGCCCGTTACAGACTCTGTCTACCGAAATAATTGTAATCACTATAATAGATCCCGATGATAAATTCACTCCGATACCATGTAGAAATTTTCTGAATAATGAAGATTTATCCACTGATATTATCCTTGTCACACACTAATTCGAATTCATGCATAACACATAACCTATTCTACAATTGATCATCAATATGCGGAAATAGAAACAGTCGCATGCGCACATAAACACAATATGTATGGGGAAAGCTTATAGCTGAAAACCCCTAGCTATTTTGTATATTATAATATAAGAGAACATGTAACAATCTCAGTACAATACTCCTCACAAGTACTCAGTACTATCTCCAAAAGTTACACACAAACTAGCTCAGTTTTGAACAAGTCACGGGTTCAAAACTCATCCACTGTTTGCCTGCCTCTACTGCGCAATCCAAGTTGGTGTAATGAGAGATCCAAGTTCAAATCCCAATGGCTTGATCTGTGCAATCCTCATTGGCAATCTCCTCCAATGCTTGTGCAAATCTCATGCACAACTAATGTCGCAACTAATAGCAAACTCACCCTTTCATCTACCTCTTCCACTAGTCTTCACTAAACTGTCCATGCACTGCAGTCAACTGATGTGTTCTTTAGTTGAATAATGAGTTAATGTTTAGTGAATTAAATAATATTTGATTCACCCCACTCATCTCTAGTGTATTAGCTAGTTAAACTAAATACAACTAGTTCAACTAAGTTAACCCGAACACAACTCCATCAACTCCTCAATCAACTCCACCAATGCTCTGCCACATGAGTCTAACTGAAGTCAACCATGCATTAGCTCAACCAAACCCCTAGGAATAGCATAATTCCTTTTTCAGCTGCATGGGCCACATCCGTAGCTCAAACTGAAGTGTTGCAAGAGGATAAACTGAAGTTTATAGTCCAAATATTATTAAGGGTAAATAATATTTGACTGTTCTATTTTTAGCAGGCAGTCTAAAAATAGACTTCGACCTGTATGTCTAAAAATAGAGGTCCATCTAGTTTTACCAACTCAACCAATCATCCAAGAATAGCATACTGCAACTCCTAGACCATGCTCCATATGTCTAAAAATAGACTTTGCGCCAAAAATAGCCTGCGGGCCCACTTAGTGAAGGCGACTTCATTTCACTAAGCTCCATCATCTTGTTGCATTTTCAACACTCCCTCTCAACAAGATATGGATTATCTGCAACCCCTATCCTACCTCTGTGGAATTCGAATTTTCTCCTAGTGAGCGCCTTCGTCAAGATGTCAGCATCCTGATCCTCCGTGGGAATATATGAAAGTAACATGATTCTCCGCTGCACACAATCTCTGATATGATGGTACCTGATGTCGATGTGTTTGGATCTATCATGAAATACTGGATTAGCCGAGAGTTTAATGCAACTCTGGTTATCACAATAAATCACAGTAGGCTCCAAGTGCGACCCGAACAATCCGACGAGGATCTTCCTCATCCAAATAGCCTTGCATGCAGCCAAGCTTGCTGCCATGTACTCGGCCTCTGCTGAACTAAGTGCCACGGATCTCTGCTTCCTGCTGTACCAGGAAACTGCTGTCGACCCAATGCTGAAAACTCCTCCAGAAGTGCTCTTCCGGTCTGTTGGGCTCCCTGCCCAATCTGCATCAGTGAAACCAGAAAGCTTCACTCCATCCTCCTGTCTGTACCATAGACCATATCCCGATGTGCCTCTGATATAGCGCAATACATGCTTGCACGCCTTCCAAAAGAGCTTGGTAGGCTTAACCATAGCTTGCGAAAGCTGGTTAACTGCATAGCATATATCGGGTCGTGTATTGACCAGATACATAAGCGACCCCACCAACTGTCGATAGACAGTGGCATCCACTACCTCCGCTGAAGTAGCACCCTCCTTCCTCCAACCACCAGGAAGAGGAGTGTCAACAGGCTTGCAGCCTTGCATGTTGAACCTCTCCAGAATCTCCCGGGCATACTTTCCCTGAGAAACAAACAGTCCTCCGCTGCGCTGCCAAATCTCCAATCCAAGGAAATAATGAAGGATGCCCAAGTCCTTCATCTCAAACTCTCGTGCAAGATCCTCCTTGCATGAAAGTATCAACTGCTCATCGCCAGTCAAAATCAGATCATCTACATACAGTACAATGATCAACAACTTCCCCTCCACCACAATCTAGTACAGGTTAGGATCCGCCTCACTCTTGGAGAATCCAAGTCCGGTGAAATAACTATCTATCCGTGTGTACCAAGCACGAGGTGCTTGCTTCAGCCCGTACAGTGCTCTCTTGAGTCGGCAAACATGCGACTCACTGCTGAAGATCTCGAAACCTTCAGGTTGCTCTATGTACACCTCCTCCTCAATGACTCTGTTGAGGAACGCAGTCTTCACATCCATCTGATGGATGTGCCATCCCATCTGCGCTGAGAGAGCTAGGATCGTCCGTATGGAAGAGTACCTTGCGACAGGTGTAAAGGTCTCCTCATAATTGATCCCCTCGATCTGTGAGAAGCCACGGGAAACAATTCTTGCCTTGTACTTCTCCACACTCCCGTCAGCCGCCTACTTCACTTTGTAGATCCATCACGAACCCACCACTGATTTCCCCTCTGGTTGCGGGACAATCTCCCATGCACTGTTTCTAACAATAGAATCATACTCTTCCACCATGGCATCTACCCATGCGGGGTCCTCCACAGCTTCCTCAAAAGAGGATGGCTCTGTCACGACACATTTGCTCACAAGAGCCATGTATCCAGTGTACCGGTCCGGTGACTGTCTCTGTCTGCGCTGTGCTGTAGGTGGTCCTACAACCTTCTCTACATCTCGAGCCAGTCGCTCAGCTTCTGTAGTGCGCTTGCGCCCTCTGATGGTTGGCGCTGCATGAGTGGTCTCTTCCACTCCATGAACTTCCTCTTGTGGTTGATCTACATCCAGAAGCTCCTCCTTAGGAACTAATAGCTCCTCTTCTGCATGCAAGTGTGGCTCCCTCTCAAGCAAACACTGCATGGCTTTCTCCTCCAGAAATTCGAAATCTCGTCACACAACAGTATTGCGACTGTCTGGCAAATACACATGATAGTTGTGGGGCGTATCAGTTTACCCTAAAATTATCCCAACCTCTGCGGTCGGATCCATATTATTTCTGGCGTCCTTCGTCACATGCATGTAGATAGGTGAGCCAAAAATCCTCAAATGAGAAATGTCAGGCCTCTTGCCAGAAAACGCCTCCTCCGGTGTACTCATGCCAAGTATCTTGTGAGGACAACGGTTTTGCACATACACTGCAGTATTGCATGCCTCAGCCCACAAGTGAAGGGGTAGGCCCTGATCATGCAACATCGCCCGTGTAGCATCCACGATCGTTCTGTTCTTTCACTCAGCAACCCCGTTTTGCTGTGGGTTATAGGGTGCGATGAGCTCTCTCCGAATCCCTTCTACACTGCAAAAGTCTTTGAATTCAGCAGAGATGAATTCACCACCATTGTTGCTCCTAAGAGCCTTCACATGCTTCCCCGATTCCTTCTCAACCAGCGCCTTGAATTCACATAACTTTGAATATGTCTCGCTCTTCTTCTGCATGAAGAAGATCCAGCACTTCCGAGAGAAATCATCAACAAAGATCACGTAGTACTTGTGCTTTGCTGTCGAAGCTACTGAGAAAGGACCACACACGTCTGTGTGAACTCTCTCAAGGATCGTCGTGGCGCGACTATCCTTCTCGTGAAAGGTGTATTTCATATATTTTCCCAAGGTACACCCCTTACACTGATCTGACTGCGCAAGAGTGCCCTTAGGAAGCCCAATAGAAATCTGCTGCAGTATCTTCAAAGCTCCATGGTGAAGGTGGCCCAATCTCTGGTGCCATAGCTCGCCATCATCCCGGCTCACCACTTCTCCTGCCTTGCATGCCATTGCTGTGCAGCCATCTACTTGCAACAGATAAAGGTTCTTGACTCGAACCCCTATCTTCCGGGTCTCTCCAGTTGTCATACTGCGCAGGAAGGCTTTTCCTTCGCTGAAGACCACATCATACCCCTTGTCTTCCAACATCGCCACAGATATCAGATTCTTCATCAATCCTGGAACATTCAATACTTCCTTCAATTCGAAGGGTTTACCAGACTCCCTCTCAAAGGAAATGGTACCGACACCGGTCGCACTGTATCTACCATCATCGCCCATCTCGATGTGCACTCCAAGATCTTTTTCTTCCAGATCTGAAAAGAGATCCCGATCTCCTGTCATGTGAAATGACGCACCACTATCCAAGAACCATACTAATCCCATCACACTTGAGACCAAGCATGCGATCATTGAAAAATCCAGTTAAAACTGGGAGGCCAATGCCTCTCCCGCTGCAGATCCAGCAACCTTCTTATTTTTCTTCTTCTGCGGAAAATTTGTGGCATAGTGTCCGTGCTGGTGACAGTGAAAACACTTCACCTTGGACATGTATTGCTTCTTGCCTTTCGCACCAGACTGAGAAGATTTCTTGCTCTTCCTCTTCTTTGCTTTGGCAGCCAAAGCACAATTTTCTTCATCAGATGCCTTTGATGAAGATCCGTCCCTTGTAGTCCGCCTTATCTCCTCTTGCATGAGATCCGACCAAAGTCGCTCCCATCCCGACAACTTCTCCTGACCATTGAAAGAGTCCTGATAGGAATGCCAAATATTCGGAAGACCAAGGAGAGCCAGGTCCACCAAGTCCTCATCATCGACAGTCACCCCCACACTTCCCAGCTCATCTCTGCATTGAGTGAACTTCGTGAGGTACTTGGCGATACTATTGCCTTTCTCCATCTTAATGTTTCTGAGTTTATCCTTGAGCGCCAGCTTCCTTTGGTCGCTCTTGCTCTGGAATAGATCTGTCAATGCTTTCCACATCAAATATGGAGAAGCTTTTCCATGCAGGCTGGATACATTGTGATCCTTCATGCCCTCCAATAGAATCCTTCGACATTTCGCCATCTTCTTTTGCCAAGCCTCAACTTTAGCAGGATCAGTAGGCTTTTGGACATCCATATCTACGAACTCCTTCAGCCCGTTATCATCTAATACCGCCTCCATCCGGTCTTTCCATGCAAGTAATTTTAAAGGCGCCTTGAGGGCATACTCCAAATGCGCAAATCGTTGAAAGAATTTCAACTTCGGCACAAGAAAACAATCTTGCAAAATTCCAGTTCTGGCTGAAATATTTGCTTCTAGATCATTAGGGAACAAATTATTTCTAGCATGAGAGATCATTTGTAAAAGGGCATTCTTGGATATTCATGTCACCTTTGGAGAAAGGATGAATCTAGAGGCTACCTGGCAGATTCTGAGACTCTGTCTATAGAAATAATTGTAATCCAGCGTAATGAATCCTAGATGATCAATTCGCTCAGATACCATGTATAAATTTCTTGAATAATGAAGATTTATCCTTTGAGATTATCCTTGTCACACTAATTTGAATTCATGCATAACACATAACCTCTTCTACAATTGATCATCAATATGCGGAAATAGAAACAGTCGCATGCGCACATAAACAAAATATGTAATGGGGAAAGCTTATAGCTGAAAACCCCCAGCTATTTTTTATATTATAATAGAAGAGAACATGTAACAATACATAGCACAATACTCATCACAAGTACTCAGTACTATCTCCAAAAGTTACACAGAAACTAGCTCAGTTTTGAACAAGTCACGGGTTCAAAACTCATCCACTGTTTGCCTGCCTCTACTGCGCAATCCAAGTTGGTGTAATGAGAGATCCAAGTTCGAATATCCTTGGCTTGATCTGCGCAATCCTCATTAAAAATCTCCTCCAATGCTTGTGCAAATCTCATGCACAACTGATGTCGCAACTAATAGCAAACTCACCCTTTCATCTACCTCTTCCACTGGTCTTCAATGAACTGTCCATGCACTGCAGTCAACTGATCTGTTCTTTAGTTGAATAATGAGTTAATATTTAGTGAATTAAATAATATTTAATTCACCCCACTCATCTCTAGTGTATTAGCCAGTTAAACTAAACACAACTAGTTCAACTAAGTTAACCCGAACACAACTCCATCAACTCCTCAATCAACTCCACCAAAACTACGCCACACCCCCTCTCATCTCTAGTGTATTAGCCAGTTAAACTAAATACAACTAGTTCAACTAAGTTAAACCGAACACAACTCCATCAACTCCTCAATCAACTCCACCAAAACTCTGCCACATGAGTCTAACTGAAGTCAACCATGCATTAGCTCAACCAAACCCTAGGAATAAGCGTAATTCCTTTGTCGGTACATGGGCCACATCAGTAACTCAACTGAAGTGCTGCAAGAGGATAAACTGAAGTTTATAGTCCAAATATTATTAAGGGTAAATAATATTTGACTGACCTATTTTTAGACAGGCAGTCTAAAAATAGACTTCGACCTGTATGTCTAAAAATAGAGGTCCATCTATTTTTACCAACTCGACCAATCATCCAAGAATAGCATACTGCAACTTCTAGACCATGCTCCATATGTCTAAAAATAGACATAGTCTAAAAATAGACTTTGCGCCAAAAATAGCCTGCGGGCCCACTTAGTGAAGAAGACTTCATTTCACTAAGCTCCATCATCTTGTTGCATTTTCAACACTCCCTCTCAACAAGATATGGATTATCTGCAACCCCTATCCTGCCTCTGTGGAATTCAAATTTGCTCCTGGTGAGCGCCTTCGTCAAGATGTCAGCATTCTGATCCTCCGTGGGAATATATGAAAGTAACATGATTCTCTGCTGCACACAATCTCTGATACGATGGTACCTGATGTCGATGTGTTTGGATCTATCATGAAATACTGGATTAGCCAAGAGTTTAATGCAACTCTGGTTATCACAATAAATCACAGTAGGCTCCAAGTGTGACCCGAATAATCCGACGAGGATCTTCCTCATCCAAATAGCCTCGCATGCAGCCAAGTTAGCTACCATGTACTCGGCCTCTGCTGAACTGAGTGCCACGGATCTCTGCTTCCTGCTGTACTAGGAAACTGCTATCGACCTGATACTGAAGATGCCTCCAGATGTGCTCTTTCGGTCCGTTGGGCTCCCTGCCCAATCTGCATCAGTGAAGCCGAAAAGCTTCGCTCCATCCTCCTGTCTGTACCACAGATCATATCCCGATGTGCCACTAAGATAACGAAATACATGCTTGCCTACCTTCTAGAAGAGCTTGGTAGGCTTAACCATAGCTTGCGAAATCTGGTTAACAGCATAGAATATATCGGGTCGTGTATTGACCAGATACATAAGCGACCCCACCAACTGTCGATAGACAGTGGCATCCACTACCTCTGTTGAAGTAGCATCCTCCTTCTTCCAACCACCAGGAAGAGGAGTGTCAACAGGCTTGCAGCCATGCATGTTGAACCTCTCCAGAATCTCCCGAGCATACTTGCTCTGAGAAACAAATAGTCCACCACTGCACTGCCAAATCTCCACTCCCAGGAAATAATGAAGGAGGCCCAAGTCCTTCATCTCAAACTCTCTAGCAAGATCCTCCTTGCATGAAAGTATCAACAGCTCATCACCTGTCAAAATCAGATCATCTACATACAGTACAATGATCAGCAACTTCCCCTCCACCACAATCTGGTACAGGTTAGGATCCGCCTCACTCTTGGAGAATCCAAGTCCGGTGAAATAACTGTCTATCCGTGTGTACCAAGCACGAGGTGCTTGCTTTAGCCCGTACAGTGCTCTCTTGAGTCGGAAAACATGCGAATCAACGAGTAGGCTTCCCTTCAATACGAAGGGTTTACCAGACTCCCTCTCAAAGGAAATGGTACCGATACCGGTCACACTGTATCTACCATCATCGCCCATCTCGATGTGCACTCCAAGATCTTTCTCCTCCAGATCTGAAAATAGATCTCGATCTCCGGTCATGTGAAATGATGCACCACTGTCCATGAACCATATTGATCCCATCACACTTGAAACCAAGCATGCGATCAATGAAAAATCCAGTTCAAATTGAGAAGCCAATGCCTCTCCTGCTGCAGATCCAACAGCCTTCTTATTTTTCTTCTTCTGCGGACAATTTGTGGCATAGTGTCTATGCTGGTGACAGTGAAAACACTTCACCTTGGACATGTCTTGCTTCTTGCCTTTTGCACTAGACTGAGAAGCTTTCTTGCTCTTCCCCTTCTTTGCTTTGGCCGGCCAAGCGCAATTTTTCTTCATCAAATGCCTTTGATGAAGATCCGTCCCTGTTAGTCGCCCTTATCTCCTCTTGCAGAGATCGGCAAAGTTGCCTCCCATCCGGGAAAATTCTCCCGACCATTGATAGAGTCACGATAGGAATGCCAACTCTTCGGAAGACCAAGGAGCTAGGTCCACCAAGTCCTCATCATCAATAGTCACCCCCACACTTCCCAGCTCATCTCTGCATTGAGTGAACTTCCTGAGGTACTTGGCGATACTGTCGCCTTTCTCCATGTTAATGCTTCTGAGTTTATCCTTGAGCGCCAGCTTCCTTTGGTCGCTCTTGCTCTGGAATATATCTATCAACGCTTTCCACATCAAATATGGAGAAGATTTTCCATGCAGGCTGGATACAATGTGATCCTTCATGCCCTCCAACAGAATCCTTCGACATTTCGCCATCTTCTTTTGCCAAGCCTCAACTTCAGCAGGATCAGTAGGCTTTTGGACATCCATATTTCGTAAATCCTTCGGCCGTTATCATTCGAAGGACTCCATACGGGTCTTTCCATGCAACATAATTCGAACTGCCTTCAAGAGCATATTCGAGTCGCAAACCGTTGAAAGACATTTTCAACTCCGGCACCAAGAAAACAAACTGCTGCAAAATTCGAATTCCAAACTAAAAAACACAACTGCTTCTGGATCTGTGAGAACAAATTATTTCTAGCATAGAGATCGACTGTAAGGGCATTTACTGGATATATCACCTTTTAGAGAAAGGATGGATCTAGAGGCTACCTGGCCCGTTACAGACTCTGTCTACCGAAATAATATTGTAATCACTGCAATATATCCCGATGATTGATTCCCTCTGATACCATGTAGAAATTTGATGAATAATGAATATTTATCCACCGAGATTATCCTGATCACATACTAATTCGAATTCATATGCAACACATAATCTCTTCTACAATCAATCATCAATTTGCGGAAATTGAAACAGTCGCATGCGCACATAAACACAATATGTATGGAAATCTTATAGTGAAAACCCCTAGATATTTTGTATATTATAGAAGAGAACATGTAACAATATCGAGTACAAATACTCCTCACAATTTTCAGTACTATCTCCAAAAGTTACACACAAACTAGCTCTCCTTTTGAACAGTCACGGGTTCAATTATCAAAACTCATCCCTTGTTTGCACACTCTACCTAGCAATCCAGAAGTTGGTGTAATGAGAGATCCAGTTCAAATCGAAACGATCTGCGCAATCCTCCTTGAAAACTCCTCCAATGCTTTTGCAAATCTCATGCACAGCTAATGTGCCAACTAATAGCAATCTCACCCTTTCATCTACCTCTTCCACTGGTCTTCACTGAACTGTCCATGCACTGCAGTCAATTGATGTGTTCTTTAGTTGAATAATGAGTTAATAATTAGTGAATTAAATAATATTTAATTCACCCGACTCATCTCTAGTGTATTAGCTAGTTAAACTAAATACAACTAGTTCAACTAAGTTAACCCGAACACAACTCCATCAACTCCTCAATCAACTCCACCAAAACTCTGCCACATGAGTCTAACTGAAGTCAACCATGCATTAGCTCAACCAAACCCCTAGGAATAGCATAATTCCTTTGTCAGATGCATGGGCCACATCCGTAGCTCCAACTGAAGTGCTGCAAGAGGATAAACTGAAGTTTATAGTCCAAATATTATTAAGGGTTAATAATATTTGACTGACCTATTTTTAGACAAGCAGTCTAAAAATAGACTTCGAACTGTATGTCTAAAAATAGAGGTCCATCTATTTTTACCAACTCGACCAATCATCCAAGAATAGCATACTGCAACTCCTAGACCATGCTCCATATGTCTAAAAATAGACATAGTCTAAAAATAGACTTTGCGCCAAAAATAGCCTGCGGGCCCACTTAGTGAAGGCGACTTCATTTCACTAAGCTCCATCATCTTGTTGCATTTTCAACACTTATAACAACGAAATCCATACATAAAAATTCTATAATTCCTTAAGAAACTAAAATTTAGTTTGTGAGGCTATCCCAATTTTAGTTAATCGTTGAGGATATGGAGGATCCTGAGCTCTAACAGTTGAGTCAACTATCACAGGTTCACCAGCCCTCCTCGAGTTGACTGTTGTAGGAGTAGCAGTCCTTTGTCAACTAGCTACTACAGGTGTAACAGTCTGTGCTGTATCAGCTGTTAAAAGTGTAACATCCGCTTCAGAATTGACTATACCCCTTCTGGGTGACTCACATTCTACCTTGGTAATGATAGGAGAATGGCCATGTCTAATTACTTTTCCCGATCGAAGCTGAATGTCATTGAGTCCAATAGGAGTAATAAGGTAAGTCTGGAAAGTATTCGGGGTTTCTATGCTCTGGTCTACCTTATTATTCTGATTGGGGTTAGGTTGCACATGTAATTGGGGTCAGACAAGAGGTGCAGGAGTTTAGAGAGGAGGTGTAATATTCCTAAATTAGCATATAGCTAATAGGAATATTGAATTTTGATTTTTCTCTTAGCTGGAGGAATAAGAGGGTATGGAGACCCATAAATCTCCTCGGTAGGAATAAAAGACACTCCTAGTGTGAATGGGGGTAATCTAAAAGCTGGATTCAAGACCCTTAAGTGTCAAAAGGGGCTGGAGCATGTTGAATAGGTCAAATTTGACCAAATCAAACAACGTTGTTACGGAGGAGTGGCATTAATGGTGGGACAACACAATTTTGGAGGGAGATTTATTGCATGATTATTATGGGACCCAAGGTGAGAAGGCTCACATTATTTATAAGGAAGAGGATGGGAGCCATATGGGCTGATGTTATGATTATTATTTTGATATTTTTTTTTATACTTTTTTTCTCTCTTCAACTGTTTAGCAAAGATTGCAGTGCTGTTTAGCACAGGATGTTCCTGGTCGGGAATCCCACATATTTCCTTGAGAGGCCTCTTGGGAGACTATTGATATATCATGCCCACACATCCAAAATTCTGGCCAAGCTTCAGTCTTCAACTACAACGTAGTTTCTGTTCAGATTTGTGTTGTGTTGCAGGGTGTTGCAGTGGAGGGTTGAGAAACCCAATTTCTAAGCTAGCTTTGTAGTGGAGGAAGGATTCATTCCATTGGGAGATCAGAAAAGGAGGTTCTTGAGAATATTTCAGATCTTTGGAATTAGGCCAAGCTATCACATCTAGTAACAACGCATTTTCAGCTGGAAATTGTGTTATTTTGGAGGGCAGTTTCATTGGAGGATCTATTGGCTCTTTTAGAGTGTTTTCTTGGAGGTGAAGGGTTCTACCTTTCATTGGAGGTTACCTTTGGAGGAGATCTAAATAAAATCCATATTATTTCATAATTCTATTTCAGGGGCTCCAGTTTCAGTGATTCTTCAGCCCTAGGGCTTTAGATCACCATTTTGTATTTGGGTGTATTTCCGAAAACCCTTCCCGGGTTCTCTTGGAAAGGTCTTTAGGAGGCTAGATCTTCACTCCTAGCATTATTTGAGCTATATAACAGTAGATATACATTTATATATCATTATGCAGCATTTTATGCCCTAAAAATATGTTGTCTTAGCTCAAGGCATGTGCATGGAAGCTATTTCTCATGTGTTGAAATATTTTCCTTGTAAAGGCTTGTTTTGTATTGCTCGAGTGACTAGATCCTCAAGATCTTGTGCATATTATTTGATAATATGTTTAATAAGATGGATGTAAATTTGTCTCATATCATGGTGTGTTGATTTATTCACTATTATTTCCATTATTGTGTTCATATATTGCTGCTTCCCCATTTGGGAATATTATAGTGGTATCAGAGCATAATATTGGCTCAGCCTGTGGATCTCAGCCATTATGCTATCTAGAGATTAAGAAGAAGGAGAAAGAGATCAGAATGATGGAGAGAATGAGTTTTATCTCATCTCTTTTCAGATCTAAGAGGGACCTCACCAAGGAGGTCAAGCAATGAAAAACAGAGAAAATCCATGAAACCACACTAGGGTTTCAAGATGAGGAAGGTCCATGTACTTCCTATCAGCAAAAAGAAGATCTGGTATTGCATAGAGCTCCTAAGAAACATGCTATGCCCTTTTATTTTGAATACAAGAGGCATGGAGATAGAGGACACTTAGATCATGAGATTCTAAGTGAGTATCTTGCAGAATATAAGTCTCAAACTAGAGATTTCAAGGAGAATCTAACTCTCCATCATTTCATTCAGCTCAAAGAAGAAAGGAGACCTTGCAACAATAGAAGAATTAAAGGCAATAGATTTCTATTGTATACCTTTTATGGGTCTTCCTCATGTAAAGAAAGGGATTGGGGAATGCGGTTGTATGCATTTTTCCTGCTACATCCAGTAGTAGAGGAAGAAGCTGCTGAGATTGCAACATTGCACCTTGAGGGTGAAGCGAAAATTTGGTGGTTCAATCATTTGAGTCATGCAAAAGTGATTGGATATGCATATTTTACTCAAAGGTTGATCAAGAAGTTTGACAAGAAGAAATTATAGGGGAAGAGGCCTTCACCACCACTTGCTACAGGAGCACTTGTTGAAAATGGCAACAAGAAACAACGAAGGAGGCCTCCTGAAACATCTTTCCTGATCCTAGTTGGAAAGTGATCACCTAAACTAGGTGGGGACCACACATGTGATTTTTGTCTAAAAGTCTATTTTTAGACATATGGAGCATGGTCTAGGAGTTGTGGGATTCTATTCTTGGATGATTGGTCAAGTTGGTAAAAATAGATGGAAAGAGGATAAGATAAATTTTATAGTCCAAATATTATTTTGGTATACTTGAAAAAGTTTGTCCAATGCAGGGATGAGCTTGGGAGTGTAGGAGTTAGTGTGGATGATGAGGACTTGGTGAGCTTGGCTCTCCTTGGTCTTCCAAAGAGTTGGCATTCCTATGAGGATTCTGTCAATGGTCGGGAGAAATTGCCAGGATGGGAGCGACTTTGGTCGAATCTTGTGCAAGAGGAGATAAGGCAGAATACCAGGGATGGATCTTCATAAAAGGTATCTGATGAAGAAGATTTCACTTTGGCTGCCAAAGCAAGGAAGGGGAAGGGCAAGGAGAAGGCTTCTCAATCCGAGAATATTTGGACTATAAAATTTATCTTAATAATATTTGGACTATAAAATTTATCTTATCCTCTTGGAGCACTTCAGTTCGAGCTACAGATGTGGCACATGCAGTTGGCAGAAGGAAATTCGAATTTCCTATGGGTTGGTTGAGCTATTGCATGGTTGACTTCAGTCAGGACTCAAGTGGCGGAGTTTGGTGGAGTTGATGAGACAGTTGATGGAGTTGTGTTCGGTTTAACTTAGTTGAACTAGTTGTATTTAGTTTAACTGGCTAATACACTAGAGATGAGTGGTGTGAATTAATTATTAATTAATTCACTAATTATTAACTCATTATTCAACTAAAGAAAACATCAGTTAACAGTAGTGCATGGACAGTTCAGTGGAGACCAGTGTTAGAGGTGGGTGAAAGGGTGGAGTCTACTATCAGTTGTGACTATAGTGTGCATGAGATTTGAAAAATCATTGGAGGAGATTGCCAATGAGGATTGCGCAGTTAAAGCCAAGGGAATTCAAATTCATTCAATCCATTCTCTCATCTTGGATTGCGCAGTAGAGGCAGAAAAACAATGGAGGAGTTTTGAACCCGTGACTTGTTCAAAACTGAGCTAGTTTGTGTGTAACTTTTGGAGACAGTACTGAGTACTTGTGAGGAGTATTGTACTGAGATTGTTACATGATTCTTCTTCATTATAATATACAGATAGTAGGGGGTTTTCAGCTGTAAGCTTTCCCCGGTATACATATTGTGTTATATGTGTTGAATTTCTATGTGCACATGTGAATGTTTTCAATACCGCTTGTTGTTTTTATTTCCGCATGTGATGATTAATGTGTAGAAGAGATTATGTGTTATGTATGAAGCTCAAATAATATGTGACCAGGATAATCTCGGTGAATAATTCAGAAAATTATTCAAATTTCTACATGGTATCGGAGCTATATTGATCATCAGATCTATTACGGTGATTACAAACTTATTTCGGTAGACAGAGTCTGTAAGCGGGCCAGGTAGCCTCTGGATCCATCCTTTCTTTGAAAGGTGATATATCCAGTAAATGCCCCTACAGTCGATCTCTGTGCTAGAAATATTTTGTTCTCACATTAGATCAGAAGCGGTTGATTTTTGAGCTAGTGGAATTCGAATTTGCAGCAGTGTTTTCTTGGTGTCGAAGTCAAAATGTCTTATCAAGGATTGCGATTGGAGTATGCTCTTGAAGGCAGCTCGAATTATATTGCATGGAGAGATAGGATGGAGGCGGTGCTCGATGACAATGGGCTGAAGGAGTTCATAGATGCTGAAGTTCCAAAGCCTAGCGATGCAGCCTTGGTTGAGGCTTGGCAAAAGAAGACAACAAGGTGTCGAAGGATTCTGTTGGAGGGCGTGAAGGATCACATTGTATCCAACATGCATGGAAAAGCTTCTCCATACTTGATGTGGAAAGCGTTGACAGATTTATTCCAAAGCAAGAGCGACCAGAGGAAGTTGGCGCTCAAGGATAAACTCAGGAAAATAAAGATGGAGAAGAATGACACTATTTCGGTATACTTGACAAAGTTTGTCCACTGCAGGGATGAGCTTGGGAGTGTAGGAGTTAGTGTGGATGATGAGGACTTGGTGAGCTTGGCTCTCCTTGGTCTTCCAAAGAGTTGGCATTCCTATGAGGATTCTGTCAATGGTCGGGAGAAATTGCCAGGATGGGAGTGACTTTGGTCGGATCTTGTGCAAGAGGAGATAAGGTAGAATACCAGGGATGGATCTTCATCAAAGGTATATGATGAAGAAGATTTCACTTTGGCTGCCAAAGCAAGGAAGGGGAAGGGCAAGGAGAAGGCTTCTCAATCCGGTGCAGATGGTAAAAAGCGTGACATGTCCAAAGTGAAGTGTTTTCACTGTCACGATCATGGACATTACACCACAAATTGTCCACAAAAGAAGTAGAACAAGCAGACTGCTGGAGCTGCAGCTAGTGAGGCTCTTGCCTCGCAATTTGAGTGGGACTTCTCATTGATCGCATGCATGGTGTCTAGTGCATTGGGATCGGGGTGGTATTTTGATAGTGGCGCTTCCTTTCACATGACGGGAGATGTGAATATTTTCAGTGACTTGGTGGAGAAAAATCTCCAGATGCATGTTGAGTTGGGAGACAATGGACGATACAATGCAACCGGCATTCGTACCATAACCTTTCAGAGGGATTCAGGTAAACTCATTCTTTTACAAAATGTATTGCATGTACCAGTTCTAACAAAGAATTTAATCTCAGTCGCAATGTTAGAGGATAAAGGGTATGAAGTTGTCTTTAGAGAAGGGAAAGTTTTCCTTCGGCACAAGGCAACGGGACAAGTCAAGAAGGTTGGGATTTGAGCAAAGAATATCTACAGACTTGAAGTAGATGAGATGTCTATGGAGCTTCCTACTGTTGGGAAGCGGGAGAAAGACATGCAACTGAAGCTTGAGAGGGAGAAAGTTTTGCATGCAGGTGAAAGTGAACCTCGGGGTGTGGAGCAGCCACAAGAGGATCATGGAGTGGAAGAAACCACTCATGCAGAGAAATTTCGTGTCAGATGGGCAGAGGGAGTGCATGCAGCTATACCACCAAGTGAGAGGTGGGGCGACATGCATGATTAATCCCAAGAGGAGATTTCTGGGCAGGATTCATGAGATGGTGTGGATCTCATGAGTTGAAACTGGCTACGAGGTGCCCACAACGCAGCAGTAGCAGATCAGTTGGATTGATGCAGGAAAATCAAAGTGAAAGTGTCGGATACTGGAGCGCGGATCAGAGTTGACAGCAAGTGCAAAGTGCATGGGTGCAAGAGTTCAACAGCGTAGTAGTTCCTGATGACATGTGCAGTTGGTACCAACAGAAGTCGAAGAATTTGATGATAGATGCATCAGACTTATTGAGTTGTTTAGAGCCTATTCAGTTTCGAAGATGTTGCATGCATGGAGTTGCATGGTGCATGCATGGAGTTGCATGGTGCATGCATGAGTTTGCATGGCGCATGCAAAGGGTGCATGGAAAATGCATGGAGTTGCATGGCGCATGCATGGAGTTGCATGGTGCATGCATGAGTTTCCATGGCGCATGAAAAGGGTGCATGGCGAATGCATGGAGTTGCATGTTGTATGCATGGAGTTGCATGGCGCTTGTGAAGGTTGCAGGGCGAATGCATGGAGTTGCATGTCGCATGCAAAGACAGTCCTTTCTTGTTGAGAGGGAGTGTTGAAAATGGAAACAAGAAACAGTGAAGGAGGCCTCTTGAAACATCTTTCTTGATCCTAATTGGAAAGTGATCACCTAAACTAGGTGGGGACCACACATGTGATTTTTGTCGAAAAGTCTATTTTTAGACTATGTCTATTTTTAGACATATGGAGCATGGTCTAGGAGTTGCGGGATGCTATTCTTGGATGATTGGTCAAGTTGGTAAAAATATATGGACATCTATTTTTAGACATACAGGTCGAAGTCTATTTTTAGACTGCCTGTCTAAAAATAAAACAGTCAAATATTATTAGCCCTTAATAATATTTGGACTATAAACTTTATCTTATCCTCTTGGAGCACTTCAGTTCGAGCTACAGATGTGGCACATGCAACTGGCAGAAATAAATTCGAATTTCCTATGGGTTGGTTGAGCTATTGCATGGTTGAATTCAGTCAGGACTCAAGTGGCGGAGTTTGGTGGAGTTGATGAGACAGTTGATGGAGTTGTGTTCGGTTTAACTTAGTTGAACTAGTTGTATTTAGTTTAACTGGCTAATACACTAGAGATGAGTGGTGTGAATTAATTATTAATTAATTCAATAATTATTAACTCATTATTCAACTAAAGAACACATCAGTTAACAGCAGTGCATGGACAGTTCAGTGGAGACTAGTGTTGGACGTGGGTGAAAGGGTGGAGTCTACTATCAGTTGTGACTATAGTGTGCATGAGATTTGCACAATCATTGGAGGAGATTTCCAATGAGGATTGCACAGTTAAAGCCAAGGGAATTCGAATTCATTCAATCCATTCTCTCATATTGGATTGCGCAGTAGAGGCAGAAAAACAGTGGAGGAGTTTTGAACCCGTGACTTGTTCAAAACTGAGCTAGTTTGTGTGTAACTTTTGGAGACAATACTGAGTACTTGTGAGGAGTACTGTACTAAGATTGTTACATGATTCTTCTTCATTATAATATACAGACAGTAGGGGGTTTTCAGCTGTAAGCTTTCCCCGGTATACATACTGTGTTATATGTGTTGAATTTCTATGTGCGCATGTGAATGTTTTCAATACTGCTTGTTGTTTTTATTTCCGCATGTGATGATTAATGTGTAGAAGAGATTATGTGTTATGTATGAAGCTCAAATAGTATGTGACCAGGATAATCTCGGTGAATAATTCAGCAAATTATTCAAATTTCTACAGCACTTGCATCAGGAGAAATAACACTTGCACCCTTGCAAAGTGGTCTTGATCTCTTTACATTTAGAGTCTCATACACTATTTTGGAGATGCATGAGGAGGAGGAGACTTGTACCAGTGCTGATGCAACCATAGAGGAGCAGCCATCATCATCAGTAGTTGGGGAAGCCATCACACCGGAGGAAGAAACCCTTGTAGTAGTAAAAGACGTTCCCAATCTTTACCAAGGTATGCATATGTTTCCACTTTATGTTATTTCAACACATCATATGGAGGATTGTGGGAATATACCTTTGCATGACCTAGGGTCAAAGTACATTGCGGATTTGGAGCAACAGAATATCACTGCGTTGAGGACTCTTGATGTATTCAAGGAGGAGATATATAGTCATCCTAGTATATCATTGTTGAGATGCACATAACTCTTGGGGTTGGAGTGTAGAATTTTGGAGGATGGGATGAACATTGTCCTGAGCAGAGAAATGCAGAAATCTATTTTCAACATTGAGCATGATCTTGAGACAATATATGCACCATTATGGAGATCAGAAGCGTTGTCATTGAGCAGCAGTGATGGGTTGGGGGCCAACCATTATTGTAGCATTCCAATGACCTTTATACATTCATAGTAGAGGATAGGTAGATGATTGCTGGAGGGAATCTTATGAGGGATGACATCTTCCATTATTATGATAGGTGCTTTTTGATGAGCACTTCACATTTTTATGAGAAGTTTTTTCCTAGCACTTATTTGGATCCTTATGGGGTCAACTTGGTCATTTATGAGTGGTCTTCATTTGGAGATCTCTAGGAGATTGCATTTCAACATCCCATAAAATGCAAATAAATAAATCTAATTTGGGAGGATGGTATTCTCCATTGGAGAAATACCAATTTTGAGCATGATGATAGACACTCCCCATTGGTTGGATGGGTGATGTTGATGAGCAAGAGGCTGGAAAGCCACTTGCAGATCTATGACACAGGGTAGTAGGAGGCAAGGCTACGTTGGTTACTCTTGAAAGAGTTTGGTCATCATATGACACATTCTATTTCAAAGAGTAGGTTAGTGGATGGAACTTGGCATGGAACTTACATCATATGGCAGCAAGGAGTTTGGGTGTATTGGGGTGATGTGATATATTTAATGTCAACCATCATGTTGTTGCTCCATATTTTATATGGTGATGGTGTGGGGAGGCAACAAGAGTTTTTGTTGCTTTGGTTGTTCTTGGGAGAGTATGGACTGATTTTCTTCCATACTTTACATAATGTTGCAGGAGTAGGTGATGGAACTATCATGGTGCAAAGGGGCTACTCCTTAGCGTTGGAGGATCAGGAGGTACTTCCAGCTTGGAAGGAATCTCCCATATATAGCAGAATTATGATTGATGACTTTGACATGTGGTATGTCAAAGGATGGAGCTATGAGATGACAAGAGCCTTGTCACAAAGGCCAACAACGCTGTCACTTGGGAGCTTGAGTTTTTTGATGGAGTGTTCCCACGATCACTTCACATATGATGCACTTGATGAACAAGTAAGAGATGAGAGTGATGGAGTAGTGGGTGGAGACATCTATTACCATGATATGATCTTCTTGACTTGGATTTCCAAGCGTAAGAAGAAAGATCTTCATGCAACACATAGTTCATTCCTCTTCATGGGAGTATGTCATACCACTATGGAGAGCTCATTCATGGATCTTATTATCATCTTGCTCTCAATACATGGTAAGAATTATGTTTTTTCATTTATTGATTATCTAACACAGTATTTTCATTCTCTTACCATCTCTATACAGTGCATTTCTCCACAAGAGGGCAAGCCTCTATTTGGGCTTCATGGTCATTTTGAGACCAATATCTACGATGGTGATAGCCATTTATTGTATGGATTTGGGAAAATTTTGTACTATTTCCTGCATGCTCAGTTGATATACAATGCCATTTACTATTTACTAGTATATGAGATGACATGCACAACGAGAAAATTGTTTGAAGACAACTTGCCACATCATATTTTGAAACTGCAGTTGGTAAAACTATGTTGTGACTACATGGGAGACTGTTGGTGCCATCCATCACTATATAAAACATGCAGTACTTCTCTCATTTGGATTCCATATGATGATAATGTCATATTTATTTTTAATGGGATGATTTGGGCAAGAACCAAAGAGTGGGTCTTTGAGGGTCCAATTGCCTTTTTGCTTCATGAAGGAAACATTAATGCAACCCAAATTTAGCAGTAGCTCTACACTTATCATAAGTGGAGAGAGAGATAATGTAGATGGACAATTTTATCCATCATGTTCAGCTATGTAGCCCACCTTCTTTGCAGGAGCCTAAGGTGGAGGAGATGTTTCATGAGTTGCCATGTTGGAGGGTGACTCACTTTTTGTGGATGATAGCTTGGGGATGGAGGCTTCACATGGGAATGATAGTTCCCAAAATATTTTATATTCCATGCCTCAAGATGGCCTCTAGACCACACATTATTGCTTCCATGGATATTCCACTTGTTCATGATGAGAGTCATTTGGAATTTTCACCAAAGGCATACTTATACACTTGGGAGGAGCAACTTGGAGAATTATTGATGAGACAACATTTCCTTCATTGGAGGAACTTATCACATGGAGATGCTACAGTAGGAAGAGGAGAGGCTCTTCAGTTCTATCCTTACAGTTTCTTGAGGACAAGAAAAATTTGGGAGGAGAGGACTATAATATTCCTAAATTAGCATATAGGTAATGGGAATATTAAATTTTGATTTTTCTCTTAGCTAGAGGAATAAGAGGGTATGGAGACCCATAAATATCCTTATTAGGAATAAAAGACACTCCTAGTGTGAATGGAGGTCATCTAAAAGCTGGATTGAAGACCCTTAAGTGTGAAAAGGGGCTGGAGCATGTTGAATAAGTCAACTTTGACCAAATCAAACAACACTGTTATGGAGGAGTGGCATTAATGGTGGGACAATGCAGTTTTGGAGGGAGATTGATTGCATGACGGTGGAAACCATAATGAGTGGGACCCAAGGTGAGAAGGCTCAAATTGTTTATAAGGAAGAGGATGAAAACCATATGGGGTTATGTTATGATTATTATTTTGATATGTTTGTTTAGACTTTGTTGCTCTCTTCAGCTGTTTATCAAAGATTGCAGTGCTATTTAGCACAGGGTGTTCCCGATCAGGAATCCCACCTCTTCCCTTGAGAGGCCTTTTGGGAGAGTATTAATCTATCATTCCCACACATCCAAAATTCTGTCCAAGTTTCAGTCTTCAACTACAATGCAGTTTCTGTTCAGATTTATGTTGTGTTGCAGGGTGTTGCAGTGGAGGGTTGAGAAACCCACTTTTTGAGCTAGCTTTGCAGTGGAGGAAGGATTCCTTCCATTGGGAGATCAACAAAGGAGGTTCTTGAGCATATTTTAGATCTTTGGCATCAAGCCAAGCTATCACATCCAATGACAGTGCAGTTTCAACTAGAAATTGCGTTATTTTGGAGGGCAGTTTCATTGGAGGAGATCTACATCAGATCCATATTGTTTCATCCTTCATTTCATGGGCTCCAGTTTTAGTGATTATTCATCCCTAGGGCTATAGATCACCATTTTGTATTTGGGTGTATTTCCGGAAACCCTTCTCGGGTTCACTTGGAAAGGTGTCTAGGAGGCTATATCTTCACTCCTAGCATTATTTGAGCTATATAACAATAGATATACATTGATCTATCCTTATGCAGCAATTTATTCCCTATAACTATGCTGTCTTAGCTCAGGGCATGTGTATGAAAGCTATTTGTCATGTGTTGACATATTTTGCTTGTAAAGGCTTGTTTTGTATTGCATGAGTGACTATATCCTCAAGATCTTGTGCCTATTATTTGCTGATATGTTAATAATATGGCTATACATTTGTCTCATATCATGGTGTGTTGATTTATTCAATGCTATTTCCATTATTGTGTTCATATATTGCTGCTCCCCATTCGGGAATATTACAGGAGGCAGTTGTAACTGCTGCTACATTGGTAGTGCAGAGGGAATTGGACCTTAGCCATTATCTCTCAAATTATGAATCCAAGGGTAATATTGAGATGGATGATATTGCATTGGTGGAGGGGAAGGCCACTAGTTCTAGGGTGAAGGAAATTTTGTTGAGGAAGGAGTGGGATATGGCCATGAAAATTGCTAACCATTATAAGCATTATTCCAAGAATCAAAAGAGGAAAAATCTAGAGGCACACCTGTAGGTCACGACTTCCATGGTATCCTTGGTCTGATGAAGTAGGAAGACTAGAACTCCTCACTTGATTGCTTAATTACTGCTTTCATTCTAGGTAGTTCTGGGCATTAAAAAATGGGATGCTCCAACTCATAGATATTGCACAAGCTAATGCTATCCAGTTCGTATTTTCTTCATATATGTTTCTTTATGCACTAAGGACATAATATTTCCAAATATGCTTCAACTTATCCTTGTGCTTTCTTGATTTTTGATGTGGTAATATGGGCAGATAGAGTACTGAGGAGATCGGTTTTAAAATTCTCAAACAGATTCTTGATATATTATGCTCTAGTCACTTCTCCACTCGTGGAATTCTGTATCCAGGCTGAAGGGTCTCGAACTGAACTCCTTCCTTTGGTCGATCCTCTTGAACTCCGTAGAAAAAGCTTCATTATTTCTTCAAATAGTTTTTGTGACATGTCTCCCTTTCCTAACAGATTCAAGTGCTCCAAACAATCATCTCTCATGCCTCTTAGAAATATTGTTTTTAGAATTTCTCGGGCTAAGTCACAAAAATTAGACCTTTGTAAATTGTAATGGAATCGTTCCCTATAATCTTCCAATATTTCCTCCTTCTATGTAATCCTGAAGATTTATTCCTTCAAATCCCTAGTTTGGCAGCAATCCTGATACTTAGAGAGGAATGTCTCCTTCATTTCACTCCAGGTCTGGATTGAGCCAACACTTAGTCCCATGAACCATCTCATCACTACTCCTTTTAGAGTAGCAGAATTTTTTTTTAGATTTCGAGAGTCTGAAATGTGGTCGTAACTCCTACATAAGACATTGAACTCGAACATAAAGTTATCACGATCTTTGATAGCCATCCCTTGGAAGTATGGAAGAGATGATAAGGGAATATTCTTCATAGGAGCTTCATCTCTTGTTTCCAGTATGGGGAATTCAAAAGTAGTAACAACACCATATGTTCTAGTGTTTTCATCCCCCATGGCTGATCCTTCCTAATGAGATGAACTAACCTCAGAATGTGCAGGGAATTTACTGATGGGTAAAGGATCACGTTGTTCCAGGACCGACTGTTTCACTACACTACCCGAATCCAGATAATGATGATCAAGTAAATGTTGTTCCAATTTAGGTCATTGCTGTCCCTCGATGGTTTCCCCTTGAACTTCAATTCTTAAGTTTTGGTTAATGAATTCCCACTACTATTTATGATATGGGGTCTTAATTTTAGGAGTGGATATGCTATTTGAAGGGTGATGAGGTCCAGACACAGAAGGTGCAGATGCATCAGGCCTTGATATAGTGACAAATTTATGTGGTCATGTATTCCTAGTGTCCCTGTATGAAGTGGACTATTCTTTCTCCACTTTTGAAATCAGATCCCCAAAGAATGTCTTCCTTCTCAAATATGCACTCTTCTTTTCCTTTTTACAATTTGTCTTTCCTGTGGTTAGTTAGAGTAGGGTGTTTTGGTTTCTCTTCTGTCTTACGAGAACACATGGACCCTATGTGTATAAATCCTCACTATAATTGCCTCAGTTCTACAGTGGTGAGCCCGCTTAAGTACGTTAGAGCGATGCATAGGTTCTTACCTCTTGTCTTACCACCCAAAAACTGTATAGTTGAAGACATGCTCTAAAATAAACACCCAAAATTCACAATTATAAGTGCCCCAGTGTAGCAATGGTGAGCCCGCTCAAGTATGTTAGAGCGATGTACAGGTTCTCACCTCTCATCTTACCGCCCAACAACTGCTGACTAGGAACACCCTACCATTAAACAAACAAGTCTGGCTCATTGTATCGTCACTACCATCCTTGTCAACAATGCCAAAATTTTGGATTGTATTAATCACTTTTAAATGACTAAGATGGTACACATAAATTATTGACCAGGGAATTCTTTTATGTTTGTGCTGTACACCATACTAGAAGCGGAAATAAAACAAGAAGAAATCGTTGCTGAACTAATTGATGAAGCTAACACTCATGCAAGAATAAAAAGGATCCACAAGGATGAAATCACAATTCATATAAACCAGTATCTAGCGCGCCACACACTAACTAAACCAGCTGGTACTTCTAATGGGATCTGTGTAACAATATAATAAATACCTGGAACTGAAGCAGATCTACTTATAGCTGACACAACAACAAAGACACTCCACGAATATGTAGAAATACATATAATATATAATACAACTACCCTACGACTGTAGCTCTGCTAAAGAGGAGGGCCCTTCCTCCCTAGTAGGGCACAGGAAGAAATGAAAACTAAATGAGAATTAGATCAATCAATACATGAAACAACAACAACACGATATTCTATATTATGATGATCAAAATTTACAGAGTCAAAATGGTGATATTGTTCTGTGCTAACCCCCCCTGACCTTGAAGGTACGAGTGTTTATATAATATTTACATATCCAGAAAATGAGGAACAGATCAGCCATGAGAATCTCCTGATTCTCATGCTGATCGAAATAAATTAAATACAGTTACAACCGATCCCTTAATAAAATTATTGAATGGGAAAGCATTGATATTAACCAAAATTGCTTGAAGCTGTTATTCTAATAATAATACATGATAACTCCTCCAACTGTCGTTGGAATGCGACAACTGTAGCGTAATAAATTTTGAAGACAAATCAACATCCAAAATTTAGCAATACACAAACAACAATGCAACTGTAGCAACAGTCTGTAGCAGCAGATCTGTAACAACATCTCGGTGTAACAACAAAGGATGTGACAGCCAAGGTGTTGACTCTACGTCTGGTAGCAACACCATGTAACAACATGCTGTATGATTCCAACTGGTTCTATGCGCTTGTATGTCCTAGGTCCCTGTGCCTAAAATAGTATTTGTAATAATAACGAAAATGCCAAAGAACTTCTCCCAATGTTCATCTCAGTTAGCCACAAAAAAGGAACAATACATCATAATAATTAACGATAATGGAAAGGTAATGAAACAAGGTAAAGTTATGCTATTTCAGGATAAAGGAAAGGAAAAATGAAAGTATGGCCCCTAGTTTGGAGGTAAAAAAGGCAGAAATGAGGGAAGAAGATGTAGGAAATGAGTGTAAAAATGACAACCAATACAAAGTTTTATCATGCACAGAACAAAGAAAAAAAAACGCCCCTCTTTCATTAATACATCAAAAAAATTGGGAGGATAAGTCTAAGTTTCTACAATAATATTCTTGGCCCTCTAATAGGGCAAGTTCTAAGCCTAATATAGACAATGATTAGATTTGATCCCAAGCATTGGCTCATGCATATTTATATCTTAGTTCATGGAAGAACTTAAGGATGAATAATATTTTAGTATTGAGCCTTTTTACAGATCTTTGGTGACAAAAGACATTCAGATATGAGGTAATTTTTTTTACAGTATTCCTGTATGGATGATCTATAATTACGATACTCTTATGCTTCAAACAAGAAGATCTCGTGGAAATAATATAGAGTTGATCTAAAATTAAAATCACTTTGTGCATGGTCAAATATATTCAATTTTTTTTAGGTAAACATCTTTTGAACAAACTTGGATTTTTCATAAGAATTGCATATTTTCAATCCTTCAGTTGGGACGAATCTCAAAGTTTAGGTTTCTCTTTTTCCACCATTAATAGACCTGAACAATTGAAATAATTTGTATTACTGTAACATATTTATAAGGTTTATTCTGTAAGATATTTCAAACATATGTAAAATATATCTTGGGTAAGTTGTGTTCTCTCAAATACTTTGAGGTCCTCTTTAAAGGTTGCATAACATTCTCAGTTTGTGCAAGGAGTTGGTGTTTTTGAAGAAGTTATTACTAAATAAGTAAGTGTGCTCCACATTTTTGAAGCTTGACATTAAAAAAAAAAGGACATAAACTTTAGTAGATTAATGAAGACAACATCTCCTTAAAAAATTTAAGCAGCTAGAAAATTTTGAAGTCATATAGAGGGCAGATCAGTAGTATATTGAGGTATGATTTTCTTGATGAAAGATTTCTGATCAATAATATGATTAAGTTTTGAATTTGGGCATCATTGTACATCTATTAGTTGTAATAATTCCTTAATGAATATGTTTTTATGTGATCCATGATCCCTGGTACGGGAGCCCATGGTTTATTTCTTATATATATTTCAAGGGTGGTTGGATGGTGCTAAGGCAAATTGAAGCTTGCAGGGTGTTGGAGTGTCCTTCTAGTAGGAGCTAGTAAAAAAGGTGTAGGGGAATACTTTCAAGAGTCAAAGCTACTTGATAAAACTTGAATGTTATTCTATAGTACTAGGGAGTTGGGGTTTCCCTTTTAGTTGGAGCTGAAGCACTATACTCCTAAACTATTAGAAAATTGTTTGGTGATTTTTCTCCTAGAAGGGTTTCCACCTAAAAAATTCTTGTGCGTAGAGAAGGTCCCTACACAATCGGTCTAACCACTAAAAGGGGATCATGGATTACACTAAGAATGGAGTTTCGATGTTCAATGGGAAAAAATATGCACTATGGAGTGGAAGGATGCAGGTATATATACTTGCACAGGGATATTATATTTGAAGCGTCATCGAAAATGGTTATACTGCACCAACCTGTCCTCCAACAGATGAAGCATGTAAGAAACATGTCGAGAATGATTTTAAAGCTAATAATTCCATTTTGAGTGGCCTCTAAAATTATGTCTATGTTAAGGTGATGGGATATAAAATAGCTAAGGATAAGGATATTTGGGGAAAGATTCAAAACATATTTGAAAGAGACACAAAGGTCAAAGAGGTAAAACTTAAAATTTTAAAAGAAATTTTTTAGCAATTGAAGTTGAGAGAATGAACTGAAAATGGGTGGATAAGTTGAAATTCTTATGCGCAAGCACCTCCCACTCAGTTAAAAAAATAAAATATCTTGCTTGTACATGACTGTGCAGAATTTTATACTTGAAATATGTGTAATTTTTTTTACTGTTTAAGTGCTAAGAAAATTTGATTTTATTGATATTAAGAATGTGCAACAACCATAAAGTGCAGAAAATAAGCATCAGCACATAACAACAAATTTAATAAAGGATTTCACCCGAATATCGTGGGCTACGTCTCCATGAGCCTTTTTCAACTGACTTGGCTCTTTGGGATTATGATGGAAAATTTGTTTTACAAGTTAATAACTCAACTGAAATGGTTATTTGGGCTATACCATTAGGATTATAATATCATCATACCCTTGTAATGGCTATAATCACTTTGAATATGAACCTCGGATCCCTGAGACTTGACTCCTTCTGTCGGTGCCCTTAAGTTTCCCTGAGCTTATCTATGGCACTAACTCCCTCATAAATCCTTTTCTGTCCCTGAAAATTTTTATACTATCTCCAAAATACATCAAACCTGCAAAATAGACTGATCATTTTCTCAAAATGAGCTATGGCTCCCCAATCTAGGCCTCCATCCACTGTTGGCCCTGGGCTGCCCGAAACTTCCCTATGGCTTCTCGACCTTCAAAATTCTTCAAATGGCTTTGAAAATACCTTAAATGGATTTATAATTTCCAAAATATTATGAATAGACTATTCATTTACTGAAATTGGCCTTCGGTTGCTCCGGTTACGCCTCCAACACCTGGTGGCATCCCCTGGCTCTGTGGTCACTAAAACATTCCTTGAAGCATCTCGAAAAAGTCTTCAAAAGCTTATAAAAACTCCATAAATGGATTAAAAAGGCTCAAAGTAGTCAGAATAGACTACTGGTTTGCTGAGAATGGATACTGGCTACTCTAGATAATCCTCATTCTCCTGCTGGCACTTGGTGCCTCTGGTGACCCTTGGAACTTATCTGAAGCATATTTTCCTTCAGAAGTCCTATAATGGCTCTTAAAAACTCACCATTAGTTCCATAATGTATGAAACACCCAAAAATGACTATTGGCTTATTGAGAAAGGCCTCTAGCTCCCCTGGCTAGGCCTCAAACTGTTGTTGGCCCCTGGTGGCCCTGGTGGCACCTAGAACTTATATGAAGAAAAAACCTGCTCAAAAGTCCTCTGATGGATCTGTAACCCTCATCAATGAGTCTATAATGTCTGAGATAGTTGAAATTGACTATTCACACTCTCAAAATGGACGAATCAAACTCAATATAGAGTCTAAACAATTTTTTCCAGTTTCCCCTAAATCAACTCCACTAAATCTGGAGCAACTGCACTTAAAATTCCCAAAATAGTGTAATATTCCCAAATGGGAAAAGCAGGAATATAGTGAAAAATTCTGGAACAAGAGTGTAAATCACTATTTAAAATTAAGAGGCCAATATGGAGAACTTTCATATGTTATTACAACAGAAAAATATACATAAGGAATGGGCCATGAGATGCATAACAAGAAATTATAAGCCTCCAATGGACAAAATCCCTCAATATGAGGTGTTGCAATTGTGTAGAAAAGCTGGAAAACCCTCATATCGCTATTTTATTAGCTCTACTACAACAAAATATTATACATCATATCTAGGGCTGATATGTGCCTCAAAAGATAGATCTATATCAGATCTTAGCACTATACAAGCTCCTTTAAAGAACCCCTTAAGGGTTTTCAGCAAAACACCATATACAAGTTGTAGATCTGAGTTATAAGACTGTAGATCTACTGAAAAATACAGATTTTGAAAGTGTGGCTGATCTGATATTATAAATGCAATAGCCTCCTCCAATATATCCTCTAAGTGAAAGACAGATCCCCTTCCCTAGAAAATTAGCTCTCCAAATGGTGTGCTGAACCACCCTGCAACTCCTCCTATAGAAATAACACAGATATATAAGGAAACTGCACTGTAGGGATGAATATATGGTTGGCCTAATGCCAAGATCTAAAAATGTTCTCAATAGCCTTCTATACTGTCCTCCCAATGGAAAGGGAGCCTCCTCCACTGAAAATGAGCACTGAAATGGCCTAGATCTAAAGATCTAGTCTCCACTTGTTGCAACCTGCAAAACAACCAAACCCTCAACAAGATCTGCGCTGTAGTTGAAAGAAGAAGCTTTGCCTTAAGCCTGATAGTGGACAATGTAGTGCAGGACTCCTCCAAGAACTTCTCAATGGAAGAGGTGGGATTCCCGATTAGGAACACCCTGTGCTAAACAACACTCTATCTCAACTAAACAACAAGAGAAAGATATCTGTCTAAACAAACCATATATTCAGAAATATTAAATACATAACATAATGAAAAATGGCTTCCATCCTCTTCCTTAAATAATATATGAGCTTGCAAACCCTAAGTCCCATCCAAAAATATCACTACATTCACACAAAGTATCTCCATCTAAAACTGCGATATCTCTCATTGATGACCACTCCTCCATGACATCACTGTTGATTTGGTCAAGATTGACCTAGTCAAGGTGATCCTGCCCCTTTTCACACCAAAGGGTGCTTAATTAAGCTGTCAATATTTGTCTCTTTCACATTTGGCATTGATTTATTCATTATTAAGGAGAATTATGGACTCCCTTTGTCCCCTTATTCTTTAAAAAAAGCAATAAAACAAAATTGAATATTCCAACTAGCTCATGGTTAATTGTGAATATTATAGTCCTCCCTTCCCAAATGTTGCTTGCCCTCAAGCAACTAACAAGATGAGTGCTGAAACCCTCCATTGTTGGTGACACCAACATGTGATAAGCTTCCCTCATAAGCTAAGTGTCTACCAATCCAATCCTCCATGAATTTCTCCTCCAAAGTTCCCATGAGATGAAAATAATCCATCCCATAAGGAGACAATAGTTCAAATGAAAAAAACATGATTTGCCCAATGTTCTCCCTGAAACATGTAGCATAATGAACACGGAAAACCTCTCTCACATAGGGCACATGCATACCTCTCATCCTCTATCCAAACATTCCCATAAAATGTATAAGTACATCATCAATGTATGGGATCAAAATTAAGTACATACAAACAGAAATTTGCATAAATGGAGGTGGGTCATAGTCCCACACATGGAACCAGCGCAGTAAATCTCCTAACCGCATTATATCATTATGTGGTAAGTGGCTTCCCCACCACTTACTTGCTTCCCAAGTCATCTCACTATGGCTGAAAGTGTGAGATATATTTGGTGCTTTTGGAATGCACCCATAATGATACAATACCTCCCTTTGTCCTCTAAGGGAGTGGCCATGTTCAGAAATTTTTGTGGCCCAAAGTTGGCCATGAATTTTATATGGAATAGTGCTCCCCCTTGGAGCTATGGCTTGCATAAACATGGTAAAGGAATGCATATGTTCATCAAATAAAACATTATGTACACACGCATATTCTTCACCATAATTTCTCCTCATACAGATGGAATGGTGCATAGATGTATCCCCTCTCATTCTAAAAGAGGAAAAAGGTGGCTGAAATAAATCCTTCATAGAGTCATGTCTCTCTTCCAACTCCACATGGTTCATTCATATTTGAAAATTATGATTTAGTTCCTCTTAAAATCCCTTCCAAGTGTAGCTTTCCATGATAGTGTTGTAGGCCTTCATGGAATAAGTATGGTTGAAAAAAAAAACTTCATAGGCCCTTTGTAGCAACTTCTCCTTGAGCTTGGAAGCTCTAGATAAGAATATCCTACCATGATAGTAGATGAATCCTTCTTTGAATATATAGCCCTCTTCATGTAGCTGGTAATCAAGTATCATGCATGTGAAAATATCCTTGGAGTAATCCACCAACAGTTGGGATTTCCAATATGGATCAATCTCCCACAGTGACAGTGTTGATGATCTATCACACAGAATGTATGTCATATGGCTGTTCTTCTCCTTGACATCTCCCATGCCAAAGGTATATGTTTTAAGGTCATTCCTTCCATGCTTCTCCTCCCACAACACAAATTCTAAAATGAGAGTGGGTATTGATGATGTTGGGAGAATGTCTCCCTCCTCCTTGAGCCTACCCAAGATTCCCAGTGCTGTATCATTTCCTTCTAATGCTCCCATCCCTCCTGGATCTATGCTTGGAGCATCATTTTGTGAGATATATCTCACCAAATCTGAATTAGGTGGCCTCCTAGGTGGTTTTCCACTTGACAATAGTGTCCCATGCAACAATCTCATAAGCATAATAGATGGGACTGTTAGGTCCTTGCTTCCACTGTGAAAATCCTTCTATGTTTTCTATGTGGAAGTGGTATGTGAGGGATATGTGTGCATGCCTTTAATCATTTGAGCTTTTATACTCTTTTTATCCACCCATTCCATTTGCAAAGTCTCCCAATTAGTGGTGACTTTCCCCAAAGTAATCAACCATTGCACACCCAATATGACACTGGTGTCAGGTATGTCAACTACAAAGAAGTGATTAGTCAATGTATAAGTTCCCATGGTGAATAATAATGATGGAACATAATGCATGCATTGCATAGTTCTATCTCCTTGTACCAAAACAGAAAATCCCTCAAAATCATCAATGGGTATTTCCCTCCTTTTCACTAGTTGGGAATCAATAAAATTGTGGGTAGCCCCACTATCAACCACAACAGAAACCCTCTGATTCAAGATGGAACCTTGAAATCTTAAGGTCAAGTACTTAGGTACTCCTCTCAATGATGCAAGAGCCCCTCCAATAGGAGCAAATTCTCCATTCCCATCTCCTGATGGTGTTGGTTCATCTCCTACAGTGTCAGCATCGTGACCTCTTCTTGGTTCATTTTGTTCTTCCTCCTCATCATATGAGAATACATCTATATAATGTGCTTTTCCAGCCGCACATCAATTTCCGGGTGCCCAAGATTCTTGGTAGGTGAATCAAAGCTTACTCCTCCTCAAATCTCTTCAAACATCATCATCAAGAGGTTTTTTATATTGACTCTCCTTTGAAGGAGGAGCCTTCTCTTCTTTTCCCTTTGATGGGAAAGAGGGCTTATGTTGAAATGTTGCCTTTGCTTTTGGAAAGGAATCTTGAAGGTCGCTAGCCCTTTCAATGGCATCTTGTAGGGTAGTGGGGTTGGTATACTTAACCAACCCATGAATAAGTTCATCTAACCCATCAATGAACATATACACCCTTCTTGCTGTAGATAAATCAGGAACCATAACAGAAAGTCTTAAAAATTCAGAGATGTAAGTTTCTGAATTACCTAATTGTTTTAGCTTTTCAAGCCCCATGAATGGTGCTTCAAGTACTCTTCTATCAAATCTTTCCACCAGAATTCTAGTGAAATCTGAATATGCAGTTACATTGGCATGAACCAATGTAGACAAGCCATGGAACCACCAGTCATGTGCTTCACCCTCAAGGTGCAACACTGCAATCTTAATGGTTTCCATTTTTGGAACCTTGTTCAACTTAAATTAGATGTCAAGTTTCTCTACCCATGATTTGGCAGTGCACTTGGATGACCCTTCAATGTTGGGTAAAAATAATCTTCCCATAGTGTGGTATGGATCATGATTCTGAATGAATCCACCACCTATATTGTGATTCCTTGGTCTTCTATTGTCCTTGATTTGAAAAAAATCTTGAAAAATCAAGTGGTCCTTGAATCTCTAAGTTTGAGATTCATAATCCATAAAATAGTCTTCAAGAGATTCTTGCTCTTGAAACCCTTCATTTCCCATAGCCAAGATATAGGCATAATAGAGTGTTGGGAAATTTGTGGTTGTTGCACTGGTTGATCATTCCAGTGATGAGACATGCCAGAGCCTTCACCATGATGAAATCCTTTAGGGGATTCTTTGAACCTATCCATTCTCATCTACTTTATCTCTCTAGCAATGTCTTTCATGGATCTAAGAAGGATCTTAGGGAACTCCTTCTCTTCATCTTCACCTCCAGATAAAGGGGTTTTACCCTTGTCTTCTTTTTCATTTGTATAATCAAATTTTATGTGTCTTCTTCTTTGATACCTCTTCTCTCTATCTATAAGAGGCTCTCCTTCTTCAGATGACATATTGGATTTTCACGATGCACAGGCTGTGCCAAGATTATGCTATGATACCACTGTAATATTCCCAAATGGGAAAATCATGAATATAGTGAACAATGCTAGAACAAGAGTGTAAATCATCATTTAAAATTAAGAGGCCAATATTGATACCTTTAATATGTTATTACAACAGAAAAACATACATAAGGAATGGGCCATAAGATGCATAAAAAGAAAGTATAAACCTACAATGGACAAAATCCCTCAATATGAGGTGCTGCAATTATGTAGAAAAGCTGGAAGACCATCACAACACTGTTTTGTTAGCTTTTCTATAGAAAAATATTATACATTAGATATAGGGCTGATATGTGCCTCAAAAGATAGATCTATAGCAGATCTGAGTACTATACAAGCTCCTTTAAAGAACCCCTTAAGGGTTTTCAGCAAAACACCATATACAAGTTGTAGATTTGAGTTCTAAGACTACAGATCTGCTACAAAATATAGATATGGAAAGTGTGGCTGATATGATATGATAAATACAATAGCCTCCTCCAATATATCCTCTAAGTGAAAGGTAGATCCCCTTCACTAGAAAAGAAACTCTCCAAATGATGTGCTAAACCACCTTGCAACTCGTTCTACAGAAATAATGCAGATATGGAAGGAAACAACACTGTAGGAATGAATATATGGTTGGCATGATGCCAAGATATGAAAATATTCTCAATAGCCTTCAATACTTTCCTCCCAATGGAAAGGGAGCCTCCTCCACTAAAAATGAGCACTGTAAGGGCCTAGATCTATAGATCTAGTCTCCACGTGCTGCAACCTACAAAAACAAAAAAACCTTCAATAGGATCTATGCTGTAGTTGAAAGAAGAAGCTTGGCCTTAAGCTTGATAGGGGACAATGTAGTGTGTTAGCCCCTTATAAATTCCTTGACAAACAAGCAAGGGGGGTAATTAGTTTTATGAGCCTTCAAGGAATGCATTTCCCTTGAAAACACATCATCCTTGAAGCCTTTTCATTTTCCCTGCCCTTTGACTGTTCCCCTCTACTGTTCTTGAGTAAATAAGCCTCACTGATGATAAAAAATTATGCTCCAAAAGGCCCTTTTTACCTCTTTTACCCCTGTAGATTGTCCCATTTAACCCCTTATTTCCTCTTTTCGAAGTCCCCTTTCCATCCCAAAATTTCCCCCTTAGCCCTCCTAAATCTCCCCAAAATCCCTTTTGTATTCTGCCCTTACCCTTTGTTTGGTGAATTTCCCCTTTTTTCCCTTTATCGTTCCCCTTCCCAACCCCAAATATTGCATTAAAAGGGGTAAAAAGCCACTTTTTAACTTTATAATAGGGTCTAGCCCCTTTTCTACCAGTCCCTAACCACTTCCCCATGTGACCCGCACCTAGGACCAAGCGTTCAAGTCCCGGGCGCTCATCGCAATCGGAGCAGTCGAGCGGGCGTTTTCCTTTGTAACATCGAAAAATTCCGATGCGATTGGGTTTTGTTATCAAAGACCCGCGATATATTATATACCATCGATCTGCTATCCCGATCCGATGGTTGAGCACCAATCACACTCCCCGCCCTGGTCGCAATCGCAAGTCTCGCCGTGCCACCCCTCTGATCTTTGCGATTGCGATCTCCCGACCAAATCACAGCCGTCTATCTCCTCCCGATGATCCAACGGCCCAGCACTAATCACTCTGTCGCAATCGCAATGCCCGATCACTCCCACTCTCCGCCCTATGCGATCGCGATATTCCGATCCCATCTTAGCCGTTGATTCCCCCCGTTGATCCAACGGCCATCGCTCTCCCTTTCCAATCGCAATCGCAAATTCCAATCGCTACCACCATTCGCCCTTTGCGATTGTGATTTTCCCTATCAAATCATAGCCGTACATCCATCCCAAGATCCAATGGCCTTGAATTAATCACACCAGTGCTCAATCGCGTCCCCACTACCAATCATAATCGAAACTTTTGGAATAGGTCACCCCTGCCCCCCCGATTGTGATCCTCCGACTTCATCTCGACCGTCCGTTGGATCTAAGATCGACGGTCCAAAACTAATCGCCCTCCGTTGGATCTAAGATCGACGGTCCAAAACTAATCGCCCTCCGCCCATGCCAGGTCCCCACCACACATGTATTTCATTGCATTTTTGTCCATTTCTATGCATTCCGCCCATTTTCATAAGCCATTCCATGGATTAATCTCCGCCGTCGATCCCACCATCAGACCATGATTTGACGGTCCGCGCTCATTTCTCCACCAAAACCCTATTTGTCACTGTTTATGCCATATTATTGCATTATCCACCATTGTTTGATCTAAAGCCACCACCGCCGCGCTATCACTCGCTCCGCCCTCCATAGCCTTCCGCATGGATTTCATAACTAGGTTTCGTGTTTTGCAGGGTTATCAGGTGGTAAAAGTCGCCATGATTACACAGGTTTTAATACAGCGGCAGAACAACGGGTCTCGCATTAAAGGAACAAAGTTTAAACTCTGTGAATTTTTCCCGAGAGTCTTTAAAGCATTGATTTCACAGTCAGAGGCAAGGGTGGGAGCGAAAAAGAGTATCAACAGGAAAATAGAATGTTTAAGGCCTGTTATTGAAGATTTTGAGCCTTAATATATTGATTTGAAGGCAGAGTACCAGATCAAAGACATCATGGATCTCTCAGAAGGCCCAGTGCACAGAAAAATATGTCATCAGGGTAGCTACATCAGCAGAACATCCCTACCTGCGAAAGGACAAAACGCCCATATTGCTTCCTCTATTTACTGTGTCCCTGAAAAACATTCAGCCTTGAGTACAGTCCTTAGCTATCAGAGCATTTTTTATACAGCATGGTGCACTTCACTATCATTCATTTTCCTTCTATTTATTCACCAAAAGTACCACAGGGTACTACAGCCCGAATGCATCAGAGCCACACTTGGAGTAAAGATAGCCTGACAAAGACCACCATTTCATCCAAGAAGTACCAGGGATAAATGCAGAGAGTTTAAACAGAATGGGTTTTAGAACTCTTCCTTTTCTGAGTGTTAATGCTGCATTTAGTTTTCCACCTACCCCCTCTGCTCGTCTTTCAGTTATAAAAATCATGAAGAAACTCATTGTAAAGGTTGTTGATCAGTTATCAGAGAATTGCAAGTAGTTTCTTTTGAGACACAGTCTTTGTGTAAATTTGTAAGATAGGCTGAGGAATATGATTTTAGACTAAGTATTCAGATATTGGCAATGTTGTACTTGAATGGTATTGCTATTTAACATGACAAGCACATTTCTTTGGATCCTGATCTAAAGCAGCGGTGATGTTTTCCTATCTCTGTGTTTTAATTCATTTCATTTCGTTTCTACTGGCTTGCATCAGAATATTGGCATAGGATTTACCCTTGTTAGGTACTTGTTAGCCCCCCATAATTTTTTGACAAGAAAATATGGGGCTAAAATGTTGTTGAGCCTTCAAGGAATGCATTTCCTGTGAAAACACATCATCCTTGAAGCCTCCTGGTGCCTTTTGTCCTTTGATAAAATCCCCTCTGCTGATTTCCATTATAAAGCCTCTCTATTTGCGAAGAAATGCCCAAAGGCCTCCTTTTCCCTCCTATTTCGTTACCCCTGAGCCTTTTTTTTCATCCTCTTGCTTCTCCCTTCTAAATTCCTCACTTACTTTTCTAATCCTCCCAAATCCCCTTCATTTTCTTCACTTACTTTTCTAATCCTCCCAAATCCCCTCATTTTCTTCCCTTACCCTTTGTTTGGCCAATTTCCCCTTTTTCCATTTATCGTTCCCCATCCCAATCTTAAATTCCATTAAAAGGGGTCAAAAACCCACTTTCTGACCTTGTAATAGGGCTTAGCCCCTTTACCGTAAGCCCCTTAACCACTTCCCACACATGCCCTTGCGCTACGACCAAGCCCTTAAATCCCAAGCGCTAATCACAATCGGAAGATTGGCGGAGAGCCGAATCCCTTTGTAAGACCCCAAAGTTCCGATGCGATTGGTTTATCGTATAAGGCCCGCGAAGTGTTTAGGACCGTTGATCTGTCATGTGGATCCGACGGTGGACCGATGATCACATCCCCCGCCCAAAATCGCAATCGCAACGTCCTTTGATGCGTCTCCTGATTGGATCATCGCAAGTGCTTGCGACGCGATTAATCACATCGCAAGTATTTGTGACGTGATTAATCGCATCGCAATGCACTGCGATTGCGTTGATCGCGCCATCCACTCCGATCCGCCGATCGATCCTCTTCCGATCCTCCGATCGCTCTTTTCTTCCGATTTCCCGATCGCTCCATTCCTCCAATCCTCCGATCGCTCCATTCCTCCGATCCTCTAATCGCATTCCCCTCCGATTGATCGCATCGAATGTTTTCCTTATTGCGATTGTGATTGAATCCCGCTCCCGATCTATGATTGCGAGTGCACCCCGGGCCCACCGTACCACACCTCCGCCGTTCATATAATATAAGGTTTTCCCTTTGTAAACAGGAATTTTGTTATATTTTCACTTATATAAGGGTTTATACCAATCGCATCAAAAATTTTTGTTTCATAGGTATGTACCTCCACCCCGCTCTGATTGCGATTGCGATTTCCGTATGGGTCCCACCTCGTACTATCATTCCCTCCCGCTTCATTTTTTTTCCATTATTTCCTTTGTATTTCCCCAAGCGTTTAATCTTTGGGTTTTTACACTATTAACCATTTCTTCCGCCACTCTCCATTATTTTCACTGCTCTTAATTGTTCTGCCACTGTTCCTCCGGGCCTCTGCAGAATTTCTACACCACTGCCTGGGTGTGTAACAGGTGTGTTTTATTATGCAGATAGCACAGAGACAGCCTTTCAGAATTTTCCAGCGGATCAACGAAAGAGATTCAAAGGGGTTTAATGCCTGATATTGATATCATTAATTTTTAACCCCGCATTCAAAGAATCAAGGCACAGTTTGAAGACTTAAGCACACAAAGGGTCATATCTGAGTTTGATATCAGCAGAACGCATTCCTCCAGGAAGGAAGTTTACCTACAGCACTCCTCATATCTCCTCGAGCCCTGAAATGGTTAATTATACTGACAAAGCGTCTTAAAGACTGTTTGGACAACAGTTATGAGGTATGGAGAGTCTTGCAGTTTTCCCATCCATGTCATTTATTCCAGAAGGCTAGCGCAGAGCTCCAAACAAGCCAGAGAGGTTCTTCACGAAACACCAGAGGTCAAAATCAACCTGACAGAGATCTCTAAACCGGTCTACATAGTATGCACAACACTGCTAAGAGTTAATATAGAATGGGCCTCAGCTCTCTTCCTCTCCTGAGCATTAATATTGCTTTCAGTGCTTCACCTACCTCCTCTTCTCTCTTTCTGATATAAAAATCCCTGAGAAATTATTGTAAACGGTTATTGTTGGGCCGTTGTTGTTCGGCGGCTACTGTTGTAATTAGAGGGATTCATTTTGACTATTAGAACAATCTTGGGAGGGAGTTGCAGAGTAGTTTTTATGTAGTAGGCTGGGAGGAGAAATTTGGATTGTATTTCAGCCATTGAGCTCTGATGTATATGACTGTTTTTGCATCATTAATCAAGCACATTTCACAGGATCCTAGTCTATTACTATTGGTGATGTTTTCCTAGCTCTGTTTATTACATTTTCATGCTGTTCATTGGTCTTTTGGCTTGCATCAGAAATCTAGCATAGGATTTTCCCTTGTTAGGCACCCTATGTTTTTTCTCTCCTTGCCTTTATGTTTTCTGCTGTATGTGTTATCTAAGAGTAAATTCGGTTAATTTAACCAGTGTAGTAGTTCCATATGCTGCTAGCTGATGTATGAATGATGGAGTTTGCTACTTGGATGTTTCCTGCTGGGGTCAAAGAATTGAAGGTTCAAAGTCCTTCTCTGATCTATAGATTCTAGCTTTGTTAAATCATCTCTGTTTTTCCTTTGGAGCATGCTAAAGCTGACCTAGAGTTAAATGACCTCTGGTCCGATCTATAAGCTGCCCCTTCGTCCCTTCTTTGAGAGCTGCCTTTAGGTATGTCCAAGCAGGTCTGGAGTTAAATGACCTCTGACCTGATCTATAGACAGAAATTGGGTTGCTTTCCTTCTTTCACTTTCTTCCTTAATGTTCCATCCCATCATCTATCTAAAAAGATCCTTTAGTATAGATGACTTGCCCTCTGAAAGCCTCGGCTAGTTGTTGCAAATAATTCTCCTTTCATGACTCCATAGCCCAATGGATGGCACTTTCTTGACCTATCCTCTTTGCTGAAGCATCCTGCTGTTTTTTTCCTTTCCTCCCATTACTTTATCAGTCTATGATCTCATAACCAACTTCGCAACCAACCAACCAAATCATTTTAAAACCCCCTTTTGTGCTTCATACCTAGCCTAACATCTCATTTTGAGCTTCAAAGATATATCATTCTTTGCTTTATTGGAGAGATCCCTCTCCGGGTCTAGGAGGGCTAGATCCTAGGGCCCCAAAGCGGTTATGTTGTTGTCTCATCTTTTGGTCTTGCCAATCTGGCCAAAACATGGGAACCCCAACAGTACCCTATGTTTCTGCTCTCCTTGCCTTTGATGTTTTCTACTAAATGTGTTATCTAAGAATTGATTTCAGTTAATTTAACCATTTTGGTGGATGTTATTGCCTGCTCTCTAATGTATGAATTTAATGAATAAGTTCTTAGATGTTTTGGTTGGGATTTAGCTGGAAGATTTGGGAACACTAGGGATTAGAGTTAGCCCTGTACACTAGGATCCTTGTGCGACCAGCTGGACTTTAAATGTGCGTCTTGAATCTGTGTTGTATCCTCCTCTCCTACCATTCCATATCACACTATCATATTTAATATCCAATGTTTTAGATGACTAGCCCAACTGAAAGCCTGCATATTGATTAGCAAGCAAATCTTTTCCTGACTCCATTGCCCAATGCTTTTGAATGCTTCTTGGAATATTTCACCTCTGCCTAAACCCTCTTTTCTCATCCTGTCTTACATTGAACCCTTCTTTCTTGATAACCAGCAACCAAACAAACAATCAAACAAACAAACCCCAAGCCTTATAACTAGCCTAACATTTTAACACTGAGCTTCGAAGTCATATACCTTTGACATATCATAGAGAGATCCCTCTCTGGACCCAGGAGGGATAGATCCTGAGGTCTGAAAGTGGTTTGATGTTGTCTCATATTTTATTCTTACCAATCTAGCCAAAACATGGGAACCCAAACATAGTGCAAGAATCCTCCAAGAGCTTCCCAATGGAAGAGGTGGGATTCTCGATCAGGAACACCCTGTGCTAAACAAAACTCTATCTCAGCTAAACAGCAAGAGAAAGATATATGTCTAAACAGACCATATATTCAGAAATATAAAATACATTACATAATGAACAATGGCTGCCATCCTGTTCCTTAAATAAGGTATGAGCCTGCAAACCCTAAGCCCCTTCCATAAATATCACTACATTCACACAAAGCATCTCCATCTAAATTTTTTTTGTCTCTCATTGATGACCACTCCTCCATGACAACACTATTGATTTGGTCAAGGTTGACCCAGTCAAGGTGATCCATCCCCTTTTCACACCAAAGGGTACTTAATGAAGCTGCCAAGGTTTTTCTCTTTCACATTTGGCATTGATTTATTCATTATTAAGGAGAATTATGGACTCCCTTTGTCCCCTTATTCTTTAAACAAAGAAATAAAAAAAAATTGAATATTCCAACTAACTCATGGCTAATTAGGAATATTAAAATTAGGATTTCCTCTAGTAATGGCACGCTGGCCCTAAAACTTCACTAAGAAAACCCTTGGAATTAAAGGTTACTTGTTTGGGTTGGGCACATGCCCCCCAAAATTTGCGGTCAGATTAAATGTTAACGAAACAGTCAGAGCTAACCACGTGGTAGTTGAAACATGTGATAAGTCTCACGGTTAGTGGTAAGTGTTATGGTTCAACATACATCGGAGGTTATGGTTATAATAACTGTCGCCATGTGACTACCCGAAATTGAAAACTGCGGTTGGGCTTAGTCGTTAGCCTTGGGGTTAAGGCCACATGGGGAGGGGCTGGCCCCTCCTCTCCCCCATATCGGAACACAACAAACTTTAAATATGAGACGCAAACCATAAGGTTAAGATCCAACGGTAGCCCGGACGGTAAGGCGTGGGTGGGCTGTTGAGGAGGCCGCGGGGTCGACTCCTATCCCCGACCAAAAAATTTAATACATGGTTCAAGGGGCACGTGGTAGCCTCAGAGTTTGCCATGTGGTGCCTTATCATTGGCCCACAAAACACCGTACAACCAAAAAACTAATTATACCCTGCCACTTGTCAATTATGTTGTACAACCAAACAACGAATTATGATGTTCCCTGTCTAAAAAAAATGGTGGATGGTGTAACTAGACTCGAGCATGACAGAGTGGGTGTCGTCATCAAATGTTTTATATAAATTATATTTCTTATTGCCTTCCTCATCTGTTGTATCGATGAAAATCAAGGGATATATGTTTCGTAGAATTCGATTGCCACAGAGGATGGCTACGAAATTTGAATTTTTTTTATTTATTTTAAATGATTGGAAGTTTTATTCAAAATTCAAATAGCCATTGGTATAGAAAAGTTATATTTAAAAATAAATTATAAATATTACTATTATTTAAAAATTTAATTGTAACTAATATTGTGATTATCATTAATTATTTCTTTAGAAATTTTATTAAAATAATTTTTATATTTTAAATTTTTATCAATTTAGAAAAGTAATGTTATTTTGAATATTATGTTTTATAAAAGTAAAATAAAAATAAAAATCAATTTTCTAAAAGTTATTGTCATGTTTCAAGATGCATTTTACACGTTAGTCTAAGCAAGATGTATAATTGCTTTCCTATTCAACTTTGAGTTGATATATCTTTTTATTAAATATAAAAATATGTCAAATATAATTTAAAACAAAAATGAATATATCTATTAGATTAGTTTTAATTAAAAGAATTATAAAATATCAATTATCTCATTCTTATTATGCTTGTTGGGATTGTTGTTAAAAACAAAAAATGAAAAAATATATCTATTTGGTTAGTTTTAATTAAAAGCATTATAAAATAACAATACTCATATGGATAACTCAAATTGTTGTTGACATTACAACCTAAAAGATGTAAAAAAAAATACTCTATAAATAAAATGTTTAGATGTTAAGGTAGCATAACACAATTTTATATCAAATTTTAAAAAGGTAAAGTGTGTGTGTGTGTGTATATATATATATATGTATATATATACGCACAAAGAAAAAAAATTGAAAGTAAAAAAAAAAAAAAATGTAATTATTTTAATTCTTAATATAAAATTAATATGTGGCATACAAAAATAAATTGGGTTAATTAAAATATTTCAAATAAAAAACTATGATTAAAACAATTAAAGTACTCTTACTATTCAACATTTTGGCCCATTTAATGTATATTTTTTAGTCATTTGAAATCTAATAGACATTTATTGAATTGTAAGTTTAAGTTGTGTATTCTACACAATCCAAGTGCTCATAGAGATTTTCAAGGCACTAAATCCATTTATACATTAAAAAATACAATTTAAAACATTGAAAATTTGTATATTGCACTATAAAAGTGATTCACACCTTAAGAGATTTGATCACTCTCAGCACTTGATAACCCACTGACATTAAAATTCAATTAGAATAAAAATTAAAATGCTACATAGATGTCTTCAAGAGCACTTTGCATACTCCAATCACAGTCCATTGTTTAGCATTAAAGACATTAAATGGTTCTATGATTCCTTAAGAAGCACTTTTAACTTCAACCTTCAGTTCCTAAATTTTGTAGGGGAAACCACACTTTATAATTAAAATATAAAATTCAATCAAGAAGAAAGAAAAATTCTAAAGGTTTGTTTGATAACTAGATTATGTTTACAAAAAACTTTTACAAAATTTGAACATAGTACATTATTTTTATTAAATGCATCAAATAATTTTGCAATTCTTTAAAAAACACTTTCATTCTTCAACCTTTAGTACCTAACCTTTACGGGGAATCCACAATTTTTCAATGAGGTACTATGAAAGTTCAAGAACTAAAATGATAGCAAAAGAAAATATTTATTAGCAGAACATAAATATAAATGCAAATGTCTCGAATTAGCTACTCTAACTAAGAAATTGTTGTAGCCGCTACAACACCCTCTAAAATTTAGTCCCATATTAAAATATCAGAGCCCTTGATATCTTGGTAAAGGTAATTCTGATGCACCCTCAGCCTTGAGCCTTGAGAAAGTCCCTTTTCAAGCATTCTTCTCTCAACGGTTGGTTGATGACTTGTTTTCTTTGAAACTAGTCGCATAGTCATAGAGTCGCAAAACTGATAAAATCTTCACCCTTGCGACTATGCGACCTAACGACCTAGCAAACTCTAGGTCACGGGGTGGCAAAGGTCGCAGGGTCGCATCTTGGCCTAAAACTTCACATTCACAACTATGCGACCTAGTGACCTAGAGACCTCCAGGTCGTGGGGTCGCAAGGTCACATATCGGCGTAATTTTTTCGCGACCTAGTCGCAAGTCGCCAGGTCGCAGGGTTACAGTTTCCAGAAACTTCATGTCAGTGCGACCTTATGACCTAGTCACAAGGTCACCGAGTTGCAAGCCTCCTCAGTCTCAGCAATAGCAACCAACAGAGGTCACAGTGACCTAACCTAGGCAGTCAAAACATTTAGAGGTCTAGGAAGTCCTGTCATATTTGTTATCAAGCTGTCTATCTTATCACGGGATTGTTTCTTGAACATGCCAGGTGATATCAAAGCCGAGCTCGAGTGTGTTTCCATCTCTTTGGCCTCAAGCGATATGAGGCCTCCAAAAGTTTAGAAGAGAAAAAAAAGCCTCGAAATAGAAATATCAGGAGAGGACATGCCTCCTTCCCCACCCCCTATCTTTGGAGACATCGCCTATATCTTTGGGAAAGGAGATAGGATGTCATGGTACCAAGTATATCAGGAATTCATGAAGCCAGAATTCCTAGAAGACCTCACCGACCGACAAGTTTATATTCAGGTTAAAAGATCCAGACTTCATTATGTGGGCGCTCATCCGCCAATATTACCATGCGTGGAAGTCATTGACTAGATCCTTTAGAAAGTTGACTCCAAGGTCTGGGTCATACGCGACCACTTGGCGAAAGCCTTTGCCAACCTGAACGGAAAATACATAGAAGTCTATTATGAACTACCTACCAAAGAGGAGTCTTTCAGTGCTGATTAGGTCGCTACACATGAAGTACCAGTACCAGAAACCTTAAACGACTAGTGGAAGGACCCTGAGAAGTTTAAGACGAAAAAGGATCAGGAGTATAAGATAGATGGCCTCAGGAAGGTCTACAAGTTTGTGACAATAATGATGTGCAGAATGTACAGTCGACAAGACACCACTACCTTCAATGGAGCTTGGTTCTCTCTCATGTATGCAATCACATCCTACGACACCCGGTTCAACTAGGGTTATCTGGTAGTGTCAGCTCTCAGAGAAAATATATCAGCAACACAGGCACCAAAAGAAGGACGTGCATCAGAGTTCTACATGGCCTCTTACCTGTTGGATGTAGTGTGAAAAAGATGTCACTTTGAAGGCTGGTTGCATAACTGGGATGTGAAGCACGGTGGACCCATTCACAAAGACTTGAACGTATTCTGGGCTTCCAGATACAAGCAAGATATAGAATCTATCTCGCAAAATTTCATCCCTGCACTCTATGGAAATATATTTGGTAGAGATGCCCCTTGCATGTCCAGGCGGGCTATGGAAACAGTGACTCAAGCGGCTAATTGGTTTCCTATCGCAGATAGTACCTTTATCAGGGTCTTTGGATCATTCAGGGTGCCTCACGCATTACCCAAATATGTCACCAATAAACTATTGCTACAAGATGTGTGCCACCAGATGTCGAGCGGATTCTCCAAGGTCCTCAACAAAGGCAAGAAGAAGCCATGGCCTACCCTACCGCTTCCTATTGGTGCCTATACCGTTAAATTTTCAAGGAAGTAGAAGCCGAGGTAGAGGACATTAAAGGCGTTAATTTCGTAACTTTCGCCCATAAATCATATGATCCTAAAAGGATCCTCCCTACACACTACAAAAGAACCAAGTTCAATTGGAAGTACCAACACACAGAATTCCCTGTTGAGGAGCAAGTCAGAAACTAGTACAACAAAGACAGAGCAGCTTCTCTGGAAGAATCAGTCGACCTGAGTGAATATCAAGATGGTTAGGATGACCAAAATTTAGAAGAGAGGGTAGAAATGCTGAAAAGGAAGGATCTATTAGGAGGAACTTCATCTTCTAAAGCCAGGAAACCAAATAATACTACAGGTAGCAGTATTTCTAAAGAACAATAAGAGAAGAGAGACGAAGAGGCTAAAGTACATCATGATGCTGAGAAGAAAATGAGAGAGGAAGAACTCAAGAAGAACCAATATGCCTTGGCATGACAGTAGGCTGAAGAGCAACAAAAGAAATAGTAGAAAGAGGAACAAAAGAAAAAGCAGGCAGAAGAATGCATAAATAAGGAGAAAGAAGAATGAAAAAGGAACAAGGAAGAAGAGCGCAAAGGGAGGGAGGAAGAAGAACGCAAAAGGAAGGAAGAATAAAAGGAACGATAGGAAAATGAGGCCGAGTATAGGTTAAAGAAATAATAGGATAAAGAAGAGGCCGAAAGGAGGAGAAAGGAGGAAGAAAGTCAGAAATCATAGGAAGGCTCCTCCAAGGGAGCAGAGGGAAGCAAGACATCGCTCCCAAAGTCCGGGGAACAGATAGAGCTACCTCATATTGAGGCACCCTCGACAAATCCCATGATAGGTGTGAATCTCCCACTCTCAGAGTTGGGTATCCCAGAAGAACAAGATGATAATGTATTGGACCTGATGAGGCTATCATACAACTAGTTCACATATAAGATCAGGCAGGAGAGAAGAAAGTTCCTTGCTCGTAACGCAGTCGAGCCACTCATAGTGACAATTGAAAAGGACATAGTCCTGGATACTAGGACTAATCCAATCATGATAGCATCAGTAGGGACTAATTTTGTAGCATCTATGGAGGAAAATGTCAGCAGAATTAGCAGGGAGATCTTGTCCCTACAAAACAGACTCTGGGCCACCGAGAAGAGCGAAACTCAAGAAAGGGAGGCACTCAAGGTGGAAAATCAGAGGCTCAGACTCACAACTACTCAAGCCAATGGGTTAAAAACTGCTATCCAAGTGGAGTTTGTCACATTGGAAACTGCCATGAAGTAAGTTTATGAGGAAATGTTCGCTACTAAACAGACAATGTCCTCGCTACTGAAGGCTTAGGATGAGACTAAGAAGAAGATCGCACAACTAAAGGAAGCCGCTGTGGCACTAGACAATATGTTTGAATGGTCCGAAAGGTACCCACAATATCCCGACACCTTACCATGGAAATATTGGATCTGCACACATAATGACAAAGTACATATACAAATGAAGGTACAATCCAAGGACAAGCTCGTAAAGGATGTGGAGAAAGTGATGTTCAACTATGAACATCTCATCAGTGGCATCGATTCGATGGCAGGAGTAAATCACATCCCTTCCTTGGGAGGATTGGACACTTAGAAGACAAGAGAAGAAGTAGCCCAATACATCCAAGTATTACTGGATCCCATCAGGTAAGAAACTATGTCCAAAGATCCTCCGGCCTCAAAGGAGAACATGATCAGTTCATCATCGCACCAATTTGAATCTACACCAAGCTAGCTTCCCTTTCCAACCAAATATTTGTGAAGAATCACACTTTGGTTCCTGATGCTCTTGAATGTTTTCACAGATTAGGGGAGGAAAAAACTCAAGTCACTCTAGTGGCCACGGACTATAGGGTCTGGCAGACTTACCTCAAGGAACAACAGGAGGTAGAAGTTCCAAAACTGTCCATCACAAGGCTGCTACCTTAAATGAAACAATTACAAAGGTCACAAGCAGCGACTAGTTGCAGGTCGTAGACAATGACCAGTTGCAAGTCGCAAGTGAGGTCTAGTCGCAGGTCGCAACGTCACTTGGGTCACAGACCATGCCAACAGTTAGGAAGCTGAAAGGACGGGTTTGCCCAAAAGTCACCATTTTTGTTATAAGTACTCCCTTAGGGGACAATGTAAAGGAGATATTTTTTTTTTCGGGACTCCAAAAGGAGAAGAGATATTTGTATGGAATTGAATGCATATTTAAGATAATGAATACAAATGAATGTTTTGATTCCACTACTGGATCAAATGAGGACTTATGTGTGCTAGCATTATGAATATTATGTCTTATGTATTTGCTATCTTTTATAATTTACTAGTCTGTGTTTTATGTTCATATGTCATTTTTACATTTAAGCTTTCTAGATGTTTTAATGGTATGTGAATATTTCATTAAGAGATGTTTAATGAGTTCGTTATTAATGTTGCTCCATCTTTTGGAAAATGTTTAAGGAATTGAAGGGCGTTTCGACCATAGAGAACTGTTTCTTTTGTGGTCAAGCAAATTTTATGAACATGACCCTAATGATGTGTTGCTAACAACATTTCCTTTAGCACAGTGTCCTCTAGGCCTCCGCGGACCCCTTCACAACATGCCCTAACACCCAGAGAAACACCTATCTAAGTTTGACCCCGAAAAGGTTATGTTGGCCGAAGATCATATCAGTAATTTCTACTTGACCTTACAGATGATGAGAGTGTAGTCCGACGATGTAGCATGCCAAATATTTCCCCACACCATAGAAAATAAGGCTGCTACTTGGTATCATTCCTTGCCTATCGCTTCCATTTCCTCCTAGGAGAAATTCCACCATACCTTCCTCCAAAAGTTTTTGGAGGAAACGACTCCTTATATGCTCCTCACAGAGTTGAGTACTATGAAATGCTAGAAGAAGGAAAAAGTTAAAGACTTCAACCAATGCTTCGCCACCATATTGAGAAAATTCCTCCCGAACATGGCCCTGGATGATTCCATCACCATTGATTATTACAAAAGGGCCCTCCCTCGGGATATCAATGTCTTTGTGAAGCGCGAACCCTGCCAGAAAATTACACCACCGCCCTTGCTGTCGAAAAGGACATGCTGCCCATAGGAGCCATTGATCATGATGGCTGAGATGACCCAAAACCGGCCGCTAAAAGAGTGCAACCCTTAGCCCATAAATCTGGAGACAAGGATAAAGACCCCTTCGATTTCGAGAGAATCGCGAAATCCCTCAAGCTATTGACAAACAAAGTCTCCGATTTGAAGAGAAAAAAAATGAATCCACATTAGGTACCAAAACACAGAAATGTTTCTTTAGGAAGGGAAACCTCACGGCCAGTCACCCTATGCCGAACCTAAACACTAACCTCAACTTAGAAGAGATCGACAAAGAAAATTTCTACTCTTTCCATCAAGCCTCCCACTCAGAAAATACCTGCCCTTAGTGGATCAATAACATGATTGCTATGGTAAATCAACTCCTAGAGGATCAAACCACGGGAGAGTTAGAAGAGGAGGCCGGGTCAGATAGCGACGAAGCCTCTCCCTTGGATGAGGATGTGGGATCCACTGTCCTCACCTTCAAGGTAATATGTGAAGAGGGGCCTTCCCCAATGATGGAGGTCAACCTGGCTGATGATCCTCAATCCAAACTGCCTCGAAGTTATGGCCTAAGGAGAAAATGCCTGGTCCCCGACCATTCCTTCGAAGAAAAGAGAAAATCTTTACTAAGGAAAATCATGCTTCCTAACAAGAAAAAACAAACCACAACCCTTGAAAAATCTATCCCCACCACTGCCCAAGCCACTCCCAAGGATAGATTATCATCAGTCTCACCAGGCACCTCTGCAGAACCTCTCCCACACCCAGAATCAGCATATAACATCATCGAATATTTGAAGAAAATGCGAACCAACATTTCCCTCTACGATCTTTCCTAGATTGCTAACCAGCGAGACCTTATTCTTAGAGCTTTCACCAACACACCAACATCAAAAACCGTGAGCTCCACATCCTCCCAAGTTGTGGCAAGTCCCCAGTCCATTGTGAATGCTGTCAATGCGAACTTCTGAGGATCCACACCCCATTTCCTTCTATCTTTTGATATCTTTAGCTTCAATGTTCATAACTGCCTTGTTGATTTCGGTGCGTCCACCGATGTTATGCCCCTGTCCGTATGCAAGAAATTGAACATCCGCCGTGAGAAAACCGACGCCAGGATCATCTAGCTTGATATTTCCCAAGTTCCCACCATGGGTGAATTGAATAACGTCGTTATCCACCTCTCCTCGGACTCTAGGGTGCATCAGTGCATCAATATAGTGATTTTGGATATCCCAGAAGCCTACGACTTTCTCTTGAGCTGATATTGGTCAAGCAAGCTGCAAGGATAATCTTCCACTAAATGGTCCCACTTGTGGCTCCCATACAAGGGTAGGAACAATCAGATCTGGGTCAAAAAAGAACCTTACATGAAACAAACAGTGACCGACTTGGAGGAAAACAATGAACCCGTCAGCTTTGCACAAGAGGAGCTAGGCATGTGCTTCCTAGAGGTTACGTTCGATTGCTATTAAACCCCTCAATCTCCAGTCACCCAGGACGCCCATTCAGAGCTTCTCCTGGCTACTGCTTTCCACCCTACCATTCTAGAAGGGCCACTAAATGCCGCTGCCTCAAGGTTTGGACCCTGTACTACGACGGTTCCAAGTCCCATGACGGGGCTGGTGCGGGTTGTATTTTGTTAGATCCCCAAAAGAATAAATTCCTAATATCTTGTCGGCTAGAGTTCCAGTGTACCAATAATAAAGCCAAGTATGAAGCACTGATCCTTGGCCTCAAGAAAGAAATCAATCTCAAAGTCAGTTGTTTTAAGGTAACTGGCGACTCTGAAATCATTACCCGGCATGTACGCAACACCATCCACTACCTATCTCCACATTTGAAAAGTTATCTGTAAGAGGTATGGAATTTTATTTCTGCCTTTGATGCTTTTGGTATTAAGTCTGTATTTAGAATGCACAATACAACATCTGATACACTAGCTAATGCTGTCGCTAGATTTACCCCATTAAGGGATGGGTTCTCTATTGAATTTTTTTATAAGCTTACCGTGCCAGACAATGTAACTAATCTACGCATTTTTAATGATGATTAGCAGGTACTGGATTTCATGCTTAATGTGGATGTGTTCAAGGACGTCTTGATTGAAGAAGAGGACCATGACTTAGCCTTGCAAAAGGAAAGAGAGGAGCACAAGGGGAATCCCATACCCAAAGGGTTCATGTCCCTTGAAAAGATATTTGACCTACAAAACCATTTTCAGGGGCCTCTCAACACAAAAGTGTACAGTTCCACCCTACTGCACTAGAAAACAAATTTCGAGATGAAAACAGAACAAAAATTCGTCAACCTCGGTACAAAATGCACCCCTCAGAAGAGGCAATCCTTTACTAAATTATTTGAGAAATACCAAGATGTTTTCGCTTGGACGTATGATGAGCTGTGAACTTATGACACACGAATCATCCATCGCGTAATACCAATGGAGGAAGGAGTTAAACCTTTCCAGCAGAAGCTAAGGAAGGTACACCCTACTTTTGAGCCGATGATCCAAAAGGAATTGAAGAAACTCCTAGACACCCACATCATCTTCAAAGTCTGACATTCAACCTGGGTGTCAAACTTGGTTCCAGTTCGTAAAAAGTATGGTGAGATTTGTTTATGCGTGGACTTCCGAAATCTGAACCGATCATCGGACAAGGAATACTACCCAGTGCCCCCCATTGAGAAGATCCTTCAAGCAGTATCTGGGTCAGAAATTTTCTCATTACTGGATGGTTTCTCAGGTTACAAACAATTACTAGTGGCCGAGCCCGATCATCTAAAAACCATATTTAGGACCAAAAGGGGAAATTTTTCATTCAGATGCATGCCCTTTCACCTGATCAATGATGGGGAAACCTTCCAGAGGTCCATGGACATTTCCTTTCAAGGTCTAATGGGGCAAAGTGTGGTGGTCTACCTTGATCACGTCACCGTATTTTCCAAATGCAGGTGTGACCACTTACACAACCTCAAACAGATTTTCGAAAGGTTATGAAAATACAGGATCTCACTTAACCCCAAAAAGAGCATCTTCGTAGTCTCTGAAGGAAATCTATTGGGCCACATCATAACTCGAGACGACATAATGGTGGACTTGGAACATGCAAAAGCCATCTCACAGATTCCTCCCCCGAGTGGCAAAAATGCCATGCAGTCGTTTCTTGGAAAAATCAACTTCCTACGAAAGTTCATATTGGACTTCGCCCAAATAGTGAAACCTCTACAAGGTATGATCAAGAAGAAAACAAATTTTAAATGGAATTCCCCCGAGTAGGAAGTGTTCGATAATATCAAATAGGCCATCGCAGAAGCACCAGCATTTCATAGCCCGGATTTCAGCAAAGGATTTATCTTGTATACCTTCGCCTCAGACTCATCTCTCATAGCCGTCCTCACTCAGAAAGATGACAATAGTGAAGAGTGGCCGATATCGTTCATGACTGCAGGGTTGCAAGGTGCTGAACTGAATTATCGAGATATTGACAAGCAAGCCTACGCGGTATATAAGGCAGTCAAAAATTTCAGGCCTTATATTTTGAAGAACCACATCATAGTGTTTGTACCTCACCCAGAGGTTCTCTCACTATTTGTGCATCAAGAGATGGGTGATAGAAGAGGAAACTGGATAACATGCCTTCAAGAGTATGACCTGGAATTCAAGTCTGCACACACTATCAAGGGGCAAGGGCTATGCCGGATGGCTGCCAAAGCTGCAGACCTGTGAAGCAATGAAGATGAATGTTGGGGTCACAAAATAGACATGTACCAAGTTGATAGTACACCTCAGAAAAGCACCCCTTCATGGTACGTTGATCTCCAACAATATCTTGGCCGCAATATCATGGACCCCACCCTAACCACCCAGTAGAAATGTGAAATAAGGCTAAAGGATGCATCCTACCAGCTAGTGCAGGGTAAGTTGTTCTGCAAGCACCACAACGGAGTCCTACTATGCTGCTTATAAAATAACGAGGCTCAACAGGTCCTAAAGGAACCACATGATGGCCCAGTCGGTGGACACTATGCAGGGGATGCCACAGCTCACAAAGTTATGCGTGCTAGTTTTTATTGGCCCACTCTGTTCAAAGATGAACACGCCTATGTTCGGAGATGCCTACCATGTCAAACGTTTTCCAACAGGGAGTCACAATCATCCACCCCGTTATAATCTGTTGCAGTGGAAGAGCCATTTCAACAGTGGGGACTCGACGTGATCGGGGAAATTTTGCCACATTACTCTAAGCAACATCGATATATCCTTACAACCATGGAATACTTCACAAGGTGGGTTGAAGCAATACCATTGCATCAAATCAACGATCAAGAGGTAATAAATTTCATCACTCAGCACATCATGACCATGTTTGGCGTTCCAACCTCCCTTGTTTTTGATAATTCTACTTATTTTTAATCATTCAAGTTATGTGAATTTGCATTAGAAAACGATATAGTGCTAAAAAATTCTGCCAACTACTATCCCCAAGGAAATGGGTTAACTAAGTCAACCAATAAAAAACTCATCCATATCATCAAAAATACTTTGCTATACCACCACCAGAACTAGCACAACGCCCTCCATAACGCCCTCTGGGCTGATCGGGTCACACCCAAACCATCCTTGGGCACCTCCCCCATTTTTTTTAGTCTATGGAAAAGAAGCAATACTCCCTCCTAACCTGTCTCTCCCAACCCTTCTGTTGTCACAAGAAACACATGGTACCCCGTGTCCTTCCCTATAAGCCTGTATAGACACATTGCTGAAACTGGAGGAGGAAAGGTTGAAAGCCCGGGAAAATTTTTGCATCCACTAGAGCCGAATAAAACGATGGTTCGATAACAAATCTGCCGAAAACAAGGTTTTCGAGGTTGGTGATCTCGTCCTAAAGGTGGAAAAAGCTCATGAAGATAAGGGGAAATACATTGAATTCCAAGCCCTGTGGACTGGTCACTTCCAGGTTAAAGAAAAGGTCGGTTCACACACATATAGACTCCAAACCTTGGAAGGGAGGATTGAGGTCCTCCCGGTAAATGGACACAACCTCAAGCACTATTTCACCTGACAACCCCAGAGGCCATCACCATGCTCTGTACCATAGTCCTTTTCCTTTGCTTACCTCTCTTGTTTTTCGTCTGTTTTGGGTGTTTCCATAAACAACTTGCTTCAAGAAAGCTCTTGCAAATACATTCCCCTAACACCTCACGTTGAGGGTAAACGTAGTAGTTACTCAATTGGCAGGCTGTACCAGAATCTCTGCTAGTGAAGAATCGGCCCTGGAACCCAAAATGGCCCAAGCTTGCCTGTGATAGATGCCCCGTGGGGAAAACACGATCGAGTCCCAAGACCCAAGTGTATGTAGCTCACCGTATATGCTAACTCGAGGGAATGTTGTACGAGAGGAAGTTTCAGTGAAATAGGTCACTGGACAGGAGGGGAACAAGGCCAACCTCAGGTAGCAAAAGGATCTTCAGGAAAACCCAAAAGGTCCCTATATGCAAACTAGGAGCAACCTCTCTTGCAAGTAACATAAGTCAGGATCCCTTGTCCGCCTTGGAAATATTTTCCACATTCAATTAAGTTCCTTGAGAACATTCAAAATAATTTTCTCGAGAACATTTAAAATAAGTGCTATTAGCACATGAAATAAAGGGTAAAGGATTGGGAAAGGCTTCCTACGTAGAGAGGTGATGCGACAACTCTGTCGGGGTACTGACCAGGCTCGCTATTAGTGGAGAAACATCTATGACTCCTTGGAAGTGACTCTGCTGGGACCACCAGGTTCACTGACAGTGGAGAAACATAAGGAGGCCAAATAACTATACTGAATTCTTGAAGCCCATGAGGTTACTCCAACCCCTTTCGTCTGGTCTTCGGAAATAAAAGCACGGTGAAATAACATCCAGCACAGTGCAAACAGGTGGAGAAAACGCACAAGGGCCGAAGATGAAAGTAGTGGGACCCACGGGGTGAAAGGTACATCCTACTAAGCCCCCCCCACCCCCCTCAAGATGAAGCACCGATAGAGATTCTGGGTTCTACCAGTGAATCTCCATTTGTTGTAGCCACTACAACACCCTCCAAAATTTAGTCCCATCTTAAAATTTCAAAGCCCCTGATCTCTCTGGTAATGGTAAGTTTGATGCACCCTCAACCTTTAGCCTTGAGAAATTCCCTTTTCAAGCATTTTTCCCTCAAAGGTTGGTTCATGACTTGTTTTCTTTGAAACTAGTCGCATAGTCGCAGAGTTGCAAAACTGATAAAATATTCACCCTTGTGGCTATGCGACCTAAAAACCTAGTGACCTCCAGGTCATGGGGTTGCAAAGGTCGCAAGGTCGCATCCTAGCCTAAAAATTCACATTTGCAACTGTGCGACCTAGTGACCTAGCGACCTGCAGGTCGCGGGGTTGCAAGGTCACATACCCACCTACTTTTTCGCATTCGCGATTGCGAAACCGTGTGACCTGGTCGCAGGGTCGCAAGGTCGCATCCTTCCTTAACTGAACCCTATTTTTGATTTAGAAACCTGCATTAAATGATCACACGTGTGACCCCTTTATAAATAAAAGGGTCGCGTAGGTCGCATTCGACCTACGCGATGGAGCAAAAAATGCCTCTGACAAGCCAACTGGATCACATTTTTTCTGGGTAATTTGCCTAATCCTCCAGTTATTTCTTGTTTTTCTTAGATGTTGCCTCACCGACCCCTACCCTAGCCTATTAATTCCCCCTGAATTCATTTCTTTGTAAAACAAGTCCTCACCAGAGCTCTCTAATTAGGGTTTTTTAGCCCTCTCATGCCCATCTCTTTCTGCCTCCTCCTCTAAGCCTTGCCTTACCTCTGTTTTCTTCAAACACCCCTCCTTGGCTACCTAGGAAGGCCTTCAATACTGGTTTGACCATCTCCCTTGGATTTATTTCCCTCCTCACACTTCATTAGCTGTGGGTCGTGATCGCTCCATTTTCTCTCAGAAAACCCTAATGCGACCCTGTGATCTAGCGACCTAACGACCCCACGACTTGGTCGCTAATTCATAGAGTCTCTAGGTTGCTGATCATTGATTAATCACTCAATTCACAACTTTGTGACCTTGCAACCTAGTCGCAAGTCGCCAGTTTGCAGGGTCGTAGTTTTCGGAAACTCCATGCCAGTGTGACCTTGCAACCTTGTGACCTAGTCGCAAGGTCACCGAGTCGAAAGCCTCCTCAGTCTCAGCAATAGAAAAAAATAGAGGTCGCAGTGACCTAGCCTGAGCAGTCAAAACATTTAGAGGTCTAGGCAGTCCTATCATATTTGTTATCATGCCCTCCGTCTTATTGTGGGATTTTTTCTTGAACATGCGAGGTGATATCAAAGCCGAGCTTGAGTGTGTTTCCATCTCTTCAGACTCAAGTGATATGGGGCCTCCAGTAGTTCAAAAGAGAAAAAAAAGCCCCAAAATAGAAATATCAGGAGAGGGCATGCCTCCTTCCCCACCCCCTATCTTTGGAGACACTTCCTGTATCTTTGGGAAAGAAGATAGGATGTCCTAGTACCAAGTATATCAGGAATTCATGAAGCTGGAATTCCTAAAAGACCTCACAGACCAGCAAGTTTATATTCAGGTTAAAAGATCCAAACTTCATTATGTGTGTGCTCATCTGCCAATATTCCCATGCATGGAATTCATTGAATGGATCCTTCAGAAATTTGGCTCCAAGGTCTGGGTCATCTGCGACCACTCGGGGAAAGCCTTTGCCAACCTGAACAGAAAAGATGCAGAAGTATGTTATGAACTCCCTACCAAAGAGGAGTCTTTCAATGAAGATTGGGTCGCTACACGTGAAGTACCAGTACCAGAAACCTTAAAGGGATGGTGGGAGGACCACGAGAAGTTTAAGAACAAAAAGGATCAGGAGTATAAGACAGATGGCCTTAGGAAGGTCTATAAGCTTGTGGCAGCAATGATTTGCAAAATGTACGACCAACAAGACGACAATGATGTGCAAAATGTACATCCTATGACACCTAGTTCAACTGGGGTTATCTGGGAGTGTCAGCTCTCAGAGAAAATATATCAGTAGCACAGGCACCAGAAGAAGGATGAGCATTAGAGTTCTACATGGCCTCTTACTTGTTGGATGCAGTGTGTGCAAGATGTCACTTTGAAGGCTGGTCACATAACTGGGATGCGAAGCACGGTGGACCCATTCACAAAGACTTGAACGTATTCTGGGCTTCCAGATACAAGCAAGATATAGAATCTATCTCACACAATTTTACCCTTGCACTATACAAAAAAATATTTGGTAGAGATGACCCTTGCATGTTCAGGCGGGCTATGAAAACAGTACCTTTATCACGGTCTTTGGATCATTCAGGGCACCTCACACATTTGCTAGATATGTTACCGATAAACTATTGCTGTAAGAGTTGTGCCACCAGATGTCGAGTGAATTCTCCAAGGTCCTCAGAAAAGGCAAGAAGAAGCCATGGCCTGCCCTCCCGCTTACTATTGGTGCCTATACCATTAAAGATTTCAAGGAAGTAAAATCCAACACAAAGGAAATTAAAGGCTTTCATTTCATAACTTTCGCCCATAGATCATATGATCCTGAAAGGATCCTCCCTACACACTGCAAACAGGCCAAGTTCAATTGGAAGTACCAGCACACGGAATGCCCTGTTGAGGAACAGGTCAGAAACTGGTACAAAAAAGATAGGGCAGCCTCTCTGGAAGAATTAATCGACCTGAGTGAAGATCAAGACTGTCGGGATGACCAAAATTTAGAATAGAGGTTAGACATGTTGAAAAGGAGGGATCCAACAGGACAAGCTTCGCCTTCTAAAGCTAAGAAACCAAAGAATACTACGGGTAGCGGTCTTTCTAAAGAAAAATAGGAGAAGAGAGTTGAAGAGGCTGAAGCACAATAGGAGGCTGAGAATAAAATGAGAGATGAAGAACTTAGGAAGACCCAAGATGCCTTGGCATGACAGTAGGCTGAAGAGCAGAAAAAGAAATAGAAGAAAGAGGAATGAAAGAAAAAACAGGCAGAAGAACATAGAAAGGAGGAGGAAGAAGAGAGAAAAAGGAAGGAGGAAGAAGAGTGCAAAGGGAGAAGGAAGAATAACGCAAAAGGAAGGAAGAATAAAAGGAATGATAGGAAAAGGAGGCCGAGTGCAGGTTAAAGGAAGAATGGGATAAAGAAGAGGCCAAAAGGAGGAGAAAGGAAGAAAGTCAGAAATCACAGGAAGGCTCCTCCAAGGGAGTAGAGGGAAGCAAGAAATTGCTCCCAAAGTTCGGGGAACAGACATAGCTACCTCATATTGAGGTACCCCTGACAACTCCCATGACAGGTGTGCATCTACCACTCTCAGAGCTAGGTGTCCCAGAAGAACAAGATGATAATGTATTGGACCTGACGAGGCTATCATATGACCAGTTCACATATAAAATCAAGAAGAAGAGAAGAAAGTGCGTCCCTTGTAACCCAGCCGAGCCACTCACAATGATAAATGAAAAGGACATAGCCCTGGATACTAGGACTAATCCAATCATGATAGCATCAGCAGGGACTGCATTTGCACCAAATACAGAGGAAAATGTCAGCAGAATGAGTGGGGAGATCTTGTCCCTGCAAAATAGACTCTGGGCCACAGAGCAGAGGGCAGCTCAGGAAAAGGAGGCACTCAAGGCAGAAAATCAGAGGCTCAGACTCACAACTACTCAAGCTAATGTGTTACCAATCGCTATCCAAGGGGAGTTGGTGACTTTGGAAACTGCCATGAAACAAGTTTATGAGGAAATTTTCACCATTAAACAAACAATGTCCCTGCTACTGAAGGCTCAGGCAGAGACTAAGAAGAAGACCCCACAACTAAATGAAGCCTCTGCGACACTAGAAAATATGCTTGAATGGTCTGAAAGGTACCCAAAAGCTCCCGACACCTTACCAAGGAAAGATTGGATCTACACACGGAATGAAAAATTACATATAAAAATGAAGGTACAATCTAAGGACAAGCTCGTAAAGGATGTGGAGAAAGTGGTGTCCGGCTATGAACATATCATCAGTGGCATCGATTCGATGGTAGGAGTACATCGCATCCATTCCTTGGGGGGATTGTACACTCAGAAGACAAGGGAAGAAGTAGCCCAAGACATCCAAGCATTCCTGGCTCCCATCAGGAAAGCAGCTGCGTCCAAAGATCTTCTGGACTCAAAGGAGAACATTGATCAGTTCATCATCACACCAGTTCGAATCTACACCAAGCTAGCTTTCCATTCCAATCGAATATCCGTGAAGAAGCGCACTTTGGTTACAGATTCTCTTGAATGTTTTCAAATATTAGTGGAGGACACACCTCAAGTCACTCCAGTGGCCGTGAACTATAGGGCTTGGCAGAATTACCTCAAGGAACAATAGCAGGTAGAAGTTCCAAAACTATCCATCACAAGGCTTCTACCTTAAAAGGAACAATTACAAAGGTCGCAGGTCGCAGGCGGCGACTAGTTCCAGGTCGCAGACAACAACCAGTCGTAGGTCGCAAATGAAGTCTAGTCGCAGGTCACAACATCACTTGGGTTGCAGAACATGCCAATATTCAGAAAGATGAAAGGACGGGGTTACCCAAAAGTCACCATTTTTGCTATAAGTACTGCCTTAGGGTACAATGTAAAGGAGATTTTTTTTCGGGACTCCAAAAGGAGAAGAGATAATTGTATGGAATTGAATGAATACTTAGGAGAATGAATACCAATGCATTTTTTGATTCCACTAATGGATCGGATGAGGAGTTATGTGTGCTAGAATTATGAATATTATATCTTATGTATTTTCTATCTTTTATAACTGACTAGTTTGCGTTTTATGTTCATATGTCATTTGTACGTTTAAGCTTTCTGGATGTGTTAATGGTATGTGAATATTTCATTAAGAGATGTTTAATGACTTCGTTATTATTGTTGCTCCATATTTCGGAAAATTCTTAAGGAATTGAAGGGCGCTTCGACCATAAAGAACTGTTTCTTTTGTGGTTAAGAAAATTTTATGAGCATGACCCTAAAGATGTGTTGCTAACAACATTTTGACAGCAACAAAACTGAAATCGGCCCCCTAAGGAGAGCTGGTCTCTCTTTTCATAGCTTTGTCAACATTTGCACTCAATTTAGTCAGTTCCTCGCCACGTGGTCTTCCACAACTTCTTGTGATTTTATTTATCAATTTCAGAGAAGTTGATAAATAACACATCCAGCAAATCTTGAGAAAATTTAAATATATCAACCCTTATAACTCCGCAATATCTCCAATATAGAATCGGCGCCAACTTCGAGATTTAATTCTATGGTAAAGCTTAATTACTCTGGGGTTTATGTGAATCACCCGATTTCATCACCAATGGAACACTTTGATATACTCTAGGTCGGACCCACATATATAAGCGATGGCTCAATTAAATACATGCACCATACCTTAGATTATCCTTCGTGCTACTTCCGAACGTGATCACCGTTCGCTGAGCCTTCCTCCAGATCGACGACATTCGTCGATATCGCACTGTCTCCTCCGTCAAAATTTGATGTGTGATGGCGCGCGAAAAGGCGGTTTTCGGGGTCCCACCTTATGCAACGTGTCAGCCACTTTATGGAATCACTCCGATTTCTTGAATACCGCTCGTCCTGCAAAGGTGGTGCGATCAAAACTGCTTCCAACCTTTGAACAGTGATTGACCAGGGTTTATGTCGGGTTTACGCTTTCCTTTCGATTCACTCCATTTCTCAAACTCAGGTTTGAACTTTAAAACAACTGTTTCTTTTCAGGTGGGGTTTTCACCTCAGTTGACTCACTGTGTTGTGGAATTTCAACGTTTCAGCCACACAATTCTCTGCCCGTATCGAGGTTACAATAATCAGCTTGGTTTCTCATAGGGGTGCACGTCAATAAAAACTCAGGGGACTCAACATAGAATACGCCCAATCATGGACAGAGAGAAACTTTCGGAGGTTCAACACAACAAATTATTCATTGAATATCACAAAGTTGGAAGCTCAAATACATCAGACTCAAGCTAATGCACATGCAAAGACAATATATCTAGCATTCCACAAAGATGATCAAAACATCGAATTATATTCAACAAAGAACAAAAATGCTTAACACATACACAATCTTCACTGTGAGAATCTCTCCCCCTTAATACATCCGAGGGATTACATTTATACATCAATATATGTCTTTTTGGTTCCTCTGTGAGGACCGGTTTTGGTAAATCAAAAGCCTAACTATAGCTCATTAGAATTAACTAAAACATGACAGATGGATCGAATCCAAACCTATTCGACTTTTATGGACTCTAACTAGTCTAAATGAAGCAGGCAGCTAAGGTATTGACACCTTGCTATTACAATTCAATAATTTTGAACCCTCCTAGCCATAACATGTGGACAAAACCTCCTACATTGCTGGCTAGTGCCTAATGCCCCTGCATCAGACTCCTGAGGGCGATTTTATTCATGACTCCTGTCCACGAGTTCTTCCACTGATCTGCCTATCTTCTGCAACATTCCTTCAATCATCCAGGTGGCATCTTCCTCTGGCTTTTCCTTCCATTTGATTAAGTACTGAAAGTACTCTTGTCCTCTGGTTTTCCTGGACACTCTTTTTTCCAATATCTTCTATGGTTGAAATGGTTGTGCTGGAGGTAGCTGCTCTTTCCACTCAATCTGTTCCTTGTCTGCTGATATTTCTTCTGCACCATCATCTTCATAATTGTACAAATATGCAAGATTAAAAATGGGAGATATTCCAACATCAGGAGGAAATTCAATCTCATAAGCATTAGCCGAAAAATTTCTAAGTATCTTGCATGGTCCAATCTTTTTGAACTTCAGTTTGTTATACTGCTTCTTTGGGAATATCTCCTTTCTCAAGTGTGCCAAAACCAAATCTCCTACTTCAAAATGGACTTCTTTCCTACTCAAGTCTTCTTTGCCTTTGTATTTGATTCTGCTGCCTTGTAGCTGCTGTTTCACTTGCTCATGTATGGCTTGGATCTCTGAAGCAAATTCCTCACCATCAGCGCTCCTTAGTTCTGCCTTTCCTAGATTTCTTAACTCTGATATTCCTCTCAGGTGCATTCCATAAACAATATGGAATGGAATCTACCCTATGCTTCTATTTGGTGAGTCATTATATGCATATTATGCCTGAGGAAAAATATGATCCCACTGCTTGGGATGCTCTCCTGCGAGACTCCTCAACAAATTTCCCAGACTCCTATTCACTACCTTAGTTTGTCCATCAGTCTGGGGATGATAAGCTGAGCTGAAACTCAGTTTGGTACCAAGTGTCTTCCACAATGTTCTCCAAAAATGACCCACAAATCTGGTGTCTTTGTCTGAAACAATACTCTTGGGTAACCCATGCAATCTAACAACTTCTTTGAAAAACAAGTTAGCAAAATGGGTGGCATCACTAGTTTTATAACATGGAATAAAATGTGCCATTTTTGAGAATCTGTCCACTACAAAAAAGACCACATCATTCCCTCTCTGAGTCTTTGGCAATCCTAGAACAAAATCCATACTCACCATGTCCCAAGGCCTGTCTAGAATAGGCAAGGGAGTGTACAATCCTGCATTCTGGCTCCTTCCTTTGGAATATTGATAGATTTTGCAAATTTTCACAAACTTGTCCACTTCTGCTCTCATCTTGGGCCAATAATAGAAGTGACTCAGCTGCTCATAAGTTTTGTTAGTACCAAAGTGTCCAGCAAGTCCACCACTATCCTTCTCCTTGATCAAATTTCTATCATGGAACATTTTGGTACACACAGTTGGTTTCTTCTGAATAATAAGTCCTCCTGCAAGAAATAATCCAGCCACTAGTTTCTATCTGTTAGAATAGGTTTACAACATGCCTCAAAAGCTTCCTTAAAATATGAATCTGTTCTATATAATTCCTTGAGAAAATCAAATCCTACAACCTCAAAATTGCTTTCTTGAACAAGCATGTGCCTCCTACTCAAAGCATCAACTACTTTATTTGCTTGGCCACTTATGTGTTTCAAAACAAAGTTGAAACCTTGGATATACTCAACCCATTTGGCATGCTTATGATTCAACTTGGGCTATTGTACAATGTACTACAAAGCATGATTATCATAATACAATACAAATTCTTTGGACATCAGATAATGCCTCCACTTTTTCAATGCTTGGTCAACTGCATAGAATTCCTTCTCATAAGAGGAATACTTCCTTTTGGTGTCATTCAAATTTTCACTGAAATAGGCTACAGGCCTATCATCCTGACTTAACACAGCTCCAATGGCCTCCCCACTGGCATCACACTTCACTTGAAATGGTTTAGAAAAATCAGGCAGAATCAAAATAGGCTTTTTAGTTATATTTTGCTTCAAAAGTTTAAAGTTTCTTTCTGCTTCAGCAGTCCATTTGAATGGCTGTTTGTTCTTTTTCTATTTTATCAAAAATGGGTGCATTAATCTTACTGAAGTTTCTTATGAATTTCCTGTAAAAACTGGCAAGTCCATGGAAACTTCTTACCTCAAAAACATTTCTGGGTGAAGGCCACTCCACAATTGCCTTAACCATTTCTGGGTCCATCTTCAATCCTTCTGCAGAAACAACAAAGCCCAAATACACCAAATCTTCCTTCATGAATGAGCATTTCCTTAAGTTTATCAACAGTTTCTCTTGGTGCAGCTTCTTCAAGACATAATTAAGATGCCTTAAATGTTCTTCTTTGGTTTTGCTGAAAACTAATATATCATCCGGATACACTATCACAAATTTACCAATGAATTCTTTCAACACTTCATTCATAAGTCTCATAAAAGTGCTAGGTGCATTTGACAACCCAAAAGGCATGACCATCCACTCATATAGTCCTTCATTTGTTTTAAAGGAAGTTTTCCACTCATCACCCTCTCTTATTCTGATATGATGATATCCACTTTTTAAATCTATCTTTGAAAAATATTTAGCACCACTCAAACAATCCATTAAATCCTCAACTCTAGGCAAAGGGAATCTGTACCTGATTGTTATTTTATTGATTGCTCTAGAATCAGTACACATCCTCCAGCCTCCATATTTCTTTGGGCTCAATACTGCTGGTATTGCACATGGACTCAAAATTTCTCTGATCAATCCCTTGTCCACCAATTCCTGTACTTGTCTCCTGATTTCCTCATTTTCTGTGGGAGTCATTCTGTAGGCTACCTTATTTGGCATATTTGAACCAGGGATAAAATCTATCTGATGGATGATCTTTCTCACAGGTGGCAGCTCATCAGGTAAATCATCCACAGCAATGTCACAATAATTTTCTAACATCTCTTGGATTTCTATTGGCAAATCAGAAATCTTTGTAGAAGTAAGAACTACCTTAGGTTTGAAAAATAAAGCAAAACTTACCTCTTCTTCTTCTATCTGCTGCACATATTCGTTCCCGCTCAGTAACAAGGTCTTTGGATCAACCACCCTACTTGATGGCTCTCCTTCTTCCATGGGTATCAATGTATGATGCACCCCATCCTTGAAGAGCTTGTAAGTGTTCTTCTTTCCATCATGCACTGCTTCTCTGTCAAATTTCCAAGGTCTACCTAGCAGTATGTGACACACATCCATGGGCATAACATCACACAGGACTTTGTCTTTGTAGTTTCCCATTTGCAGCTCTATCTCACACTGTTCTTTCACAATTAGCTGGTGCCCTTTATGCAGCCAGGACACCCTGTAGGGATTTGGATGCTCCCTTGTATTCAGTCTCAACTTCTCTATCACCTCAGTGGAAACCAGATTGTCTATGCTGCCACTATCAATGACTAGCTAGCAAAATTTCCAATTGAATTTTCATATTCTCCTAAAAAAAATATTCCTTTGTGCAGGCTCAGTGACCTCTTTGGCTTGCTTCAAAAAGACCTTATTAACCACTATGGACTCTCCCCTCTTTGGTAAAATTTATTCTTCAATTTTTGCCTCTTCTACAGCCTGGGAAACAACAACATTTCTTGGACCAGCACCCACATTCTCTAGGCACTCATAGTGCTTATGTCCCACTTGCTGACATATATAGCACCTCAATTCTCTACCTCTGCCTCTGCCTCCTCTTACTCTATAAGAACCCCTTCTTCCTCTTGCATCACCCTCTATGGATGAATTCTAAGGTGAGCTACTGTTAGCTCCATCCCTGGGTGTATTAGGCTTCCCTCTACCACCATGACTTCCCTTTCCACGGAAAGTACCTCGCCCTTTGGCAGACTGCTTCCTCAGGAGTTTCTCCTCTTCTTTCAAGGCCATTTGATAGGCCTCTTCAACTGTCTTAGGAGACAAAAGACCAATCTCATCTTGGATCTCTAGCTTGAGACCATTCACATATCTGGAAGTCTTCTCTGGTGTGTCTTGAAATTGCCCAGCTCTTATGCTCACTGTTGAGCTTCAAAGATGTTCTTCTCTGCCACCACATTCCACTTCATTTCCTTTGTCCATTATTAATTTCAGGCTTAAATGATCAACAAGATTAGTTAAAATTGCTTTGAGATTGTATATAATGTCTAACTTGCTATGTTTTCATGATTTCATTGTTGTAGTACTTTTTGACTACACCTAGCTACAGAATGCAGACATTCTGTAGCTAGTTTCCGATTCTGCAGTTTTCTTCATGTCTACGAAGGTTCCAGGTGTCATCTCAGGGAAAAACACATATGGTCATATTCCACATCATTCCCTTATCATTTTTTTCTCCCCACAAAGTCTGAGTTAAAGTATCAAAGCAGTTATGCACGAAGAAGAGAGGCTGTTTCCTATCAAAACACAGACTCTACAGATGTCCGCAATAAAGCACAAGACTGTTAATAAGAGTTTTAATTTGATTAGGAATGGGAAAGAAACTTATCCCTGTTTTTCTCAAGAATTAGTTATGTAATTTCATTATAAGTATGACTCGGGAGACCGAGAAACTGTTGGTTAGATTTTGTTTCTGTTGCTAGATTTTGGAAGGCTGTAAATACTCTATTTTGAAGAATTTCTCCTTTAATGAAAGAGAAATTATTTTATTGCACGAGTTGAGTCAATCTTGAGTAGATCCGCATGCTAATCCGGTGGTAGAGGGCCCCTACTTCCCGTGAAGCGTTATGCATTTGGTTTAGATAAGTAGCCGTAGCTTTGTTTCATTCTCAATTTAAATAGTTTTTCTGAACTTTTCTTACAGTTGATACTACAGTTTAGCTTTGTTCTCATGAAGTATTCCAAAAGATCACTAATCTAGAACGAGGCATAATTGTAGCAATTTAGAACTTTACGTTTTTTTGTGTTCAATTGTAATTAGTTGTTACAGCTAGTCCTATTCTCATTGATCTCTTCCAAAATAACACTAACTCTGGATAAGGCTTAGCTGTAGTGTTTTGGTTTACCTGCGTATTGTTATGTTTTTATGCCCATTTGCACTAAATGATACAGCCAGACTTGTTTGTACAAACTATTCCAAAATATCACTCATCTTGAACAAGACAGGGCTGTAGTATTTCGTAGAATTAGTTGCATTTTAGCTCAGTCAATACTCCGGAGGTAGATGTCATTCTAGTTTAATTCTGTCACTATATTTCAAGCTTGATAATGGTACTCTAGTTTAACTTTGTTCACTGTATTAGTATCATTCTAGTTCAGCTCCAATTCATTTCAAGTTAGATAATAGCACTCTAGTTTAGCCTTAGTTCACTGTATTAGCATTCTAGTTTAGTTGTTATCCATTGCATTTTAAATTGTATTAGTTGTTAAATTTAGATACCACGGTCTTCATTATCTACAAAAATTCTTTTTTTCTAACTTCATATTAATACATCATCATCTGGACAGAAGCTAGTAATATCAGTTTAAGGCCTTGAGTATTTTACAACCTTTTTACAATTTCACAAACAAGCCTTCTCTCAAAGACTATTCTAAAAAGAAATCTATAACTTTTGAATAAGGCCTAGTAGTGTTAAATTGAGTTGCAGAATAGAATTAGAAGTTATTTTAGAGTAGAAATCTTATTTTGCTACAAATTTTCTTTTCCAATTATGTTCCAACAAACCTTTAACCATGGATGAGATGTTGTAACATTGTAAGTTGATTGTTGACTTAGGAAAACCTCAATTGCACTAAAAAATTATCCTTTTCTCAAGCTATTCCAACATATCTCTAAATGAATGAATTGGATGAGTTCATGATATGGGTTACTAATTTCATGTTGTGATTTATTTTTTTGCTATGAGTCCTTATCAAGCTTTGCATTTTCTGTCCTCTAGTGCACACTTAGTTTAGAATAGTTTCACTCTGTTTTAGTATAAACTTCTTAGCTCTTTTTCAACATAAAAAAAAAACCCATAAAACCAAAAACATCATAAAAACACTAAACACAACGTAGTGAGAAACAGATACCTAGGCACATACAGTGCACCACACTTCAACAATTTACTAGCCTTGGTTGACAATTAATGACCTCGATTTAGGAACACTAAGTTGAGCACAACACTCACTCTGTAGAATTCTTTTGTATATTCCTTTACTGTCAGCAACCTCTGTCTCAGGTTCTGCATTTTTCTAAACAATGTTAGCTGATAATCACTAGGAAAGAATTTACCTTTTAATTTAGCCATCATTCTGGTCCAGCTTTTGATAGGCTGCTTGCCAGCTCTCCTCCTTTCCACCTGCACTCCATCCCACCAAAGTGCAGCATGTCCCTTCAGCTTTGTTACTGCAAACTTGACCTTTTTATCCTCGCTCATTTCTTCATAATCGAAGCACTTGTTCATTTCATTAATCTAATCCACCAGCTCCTCTAGATTCAGTCCTCCTGCAAAACTTGATACTTCAATCTTGGGCTTAACTGCAGACCCCAGAACAATTCTGAGGAGCCTCATGTCTGGAGGAATCTCAGCAATTTCTCCAACTTCTTCTATTTTAGGTTCACTGATGTCTTCAGGATCTCTGGGATGTCTTCCCTCCATGGCATCCATTTTGGCCTCAAACCTCTGCAAGATCCCCAACACCTCTGCATTGGAAACAGGTCCGCCTCTCCTTCTGCTAGCACCTCTACCAACTCAGAATTCCATGCTCGTTCTCTGAAAAAACAACTCAAAAACACGCTTTGATACCACTATTGACAACAACAAAACTGGAAGTCGGCCCCCTAAGGAGAGCTGGTCTCTCTTAGCGTAGCTCTGTCAGCATTTGCACTTAATTTACTTAGTTCCTCGCCACGTGGTCTTCCACAACTTCTTGTGATTTTATTTATCAATTTCAGAGAAGTTGATAAATAAAACATCCAGCAAATCTTGAGAAAATTTAAATATATCGACCCTTATAACTCCGCAATATCTCCAATATAGACTCGGTGCCAACTTCGAGATTTAATTCTATGGTAAAGGTTAATTACTCTTGGGTTTATGTGAATCACCCGATTTCATCACCAATGGAACACTTTGATATAATATAGCTCGGACCCACATATATAAGTGATGGCTCAATTAAATACACGCACCATACCTTAGATTATCCTTCGTGCTACTTCTGAATACGATCGCTGTTCGTTGAGACTTCCTCCAGATCGACGTCGTTCGTCGATATCGCACTGTCTCCTTCGTCAAACTTTAATGTGCGATGGTGCGTGAAAAGGCGGTTTTCGGGGTCCCACCTTATGCAACGTGTCAACCACTCTGTGGAATCACTCTGATTTATTGAATACCGCTCATCCCACAAAGGTGGTGCGATCAAAACCGCTTCCAACCTTTGAACAGTGATTGACCAGGGTTTACGCAAGGTTTACACTATCCTTTTGATTCACTCCAGTTCTCAAACTCATGTTTGAACTTTAGAACAACTATTTATTTTTAGGTGGGGTTTTCACCTCAGTTGACTCATTGTGCTATGGAATTTCAACGTTTCGGCCACACAATTCTCGGTCCGTATCGAGGTTACAATAATTAGCTTGGTTTCTCACACGGGTGCACGTCAATAAACACTCAGGGGACTCAACATAGAATACACCCAATCATGGATAGAGAGAAACTTTCAGAGGTTCAACACAACAAATTCTTCGTCGAATATCACAAAGCTGGAAGCTCAAATACATCAGACTCAAGCTAATGCACATGCAGAGACAATATATCTAGCATTCCACAAAGATGATCAAAACATCGAATTATATTCAACAAAGAACAAAAATTCTTAACACATACACAATCTTCACTGCGAGAATCTCTCCCCATTAATACATCTGAGGGATTACATTTATACATCAACATATGTCTTTTCGGTTCCTCTGTGAGGACAGGTTTTGGTAAATCAAAAGCCTAACTACAGCTCATTAGAATTAACTAAAACGTGACAGATGGATCGAATCCAAACCTATTCGACTTCTATGGACTCTAACTAGTCTAAATGAAGCAGGAAGCTAAGGTATTGACACCTTGCTGTTACAATTCAATAATTTTGAACCCTCCTAGCCACAACATGTGGACAAAACCTCCTACATTGCTGGCTAGTGCCTAATTCCCCTGCATCACATTTCCTTTGGCTGATTGCTTCAAAACTAGCTTTACAAGTTATAATGTTTCATTTTCAGGAGAAATCATCGACCATTTTTTCGTATCATTCGAATAGCTGTGTATTATCAAGTCTGCAGGGCGCATCTTCTGTTTGAGAAAAGGCGTATCCAGTGGTAACCGAACCCACGCCCCGGATGGGATCCCTATCACAAACGATTTAGAGTCTAGTTGGGACTTTATACTGGGGAGATCCCCTATTGTTGGTTGGGCACTTTTTTCCCGTCAACATAAATAAAGCAATTTGCGGTGCAAACTAGGTAGAGGGTCGTACCTAACAACTTTTGCTACAAAGGAAAACTATAGTATAAATATTTTGTTAAGAAATAAAACTTAAAATATCATTATTTATATTAAAAGAGGAGAACACAAGTTCACATTACAATTATAAAGAGAGTCTGTAGAGACTCAACATGTATCCACTTATGCTTGGTCATCAAACTACAATATACACCAACATATGGTCATCATTTTGGACCATTTGAAAAAAATTGCAATACATAGATTGACTACTTCCTTGACGAATCCTTTAATATTACAAATAGTGGCCTTCGACCTTTTCATTTTATAGAGGTTATATAATATAAGGGAGGGTGTATTGAACCATGAATAACTCCTAATGATGCACAAATTTTTTAATTGTTTACATCCCAAAAAAAATAGTAGGGCATAATGCCATTTTCAAATACAACACTCGCTAACATGGGTAACTGCTTGTATGTTGACATAGGATATTTTCACGACATGGAATGCATGAAAATATCCATTCCAATTGCCAAAACCTCAAAGTTGATTAAATATTCAACTGTTTCTATGTTGTATGCATTTCCACCTTGCATTTGACAAGAGATTTGACTATGAGTTGGTGCCTTCTTTATCGAACCAAGGAGCCATCTCAAGCCACCTAGGAGCCATCTTGAGCCACCAACATTGATCCATCTTGATCCACCTAGGAACAAAAATCATGTGGCATAACTCATTAACAACATCATGTAAAATGGGCTTCCTAAGGAATTTATAAAATAGTAGTGGAAATAATAAAATAAGATTAGATTACATCATCAAATTTTAGAGGGAAAAAAGAAAAAAACTACCTTTTCAACTCTTATTTTCAACTTATCTCCCCATGTGTTTAATCAAATTTCAAGCGGAAACACTCATTGGATGCGTAATTTGATTCATCATCTGAGGAGTACCCATGTTTCATACTCTTGATCGACCTTGCTACACGAAAAATGAGAAATACATGAAAAAAGTGATTGCAATCACATTTTTCATGTATTTCAAATTTTTTGTGTAGCAGGGTCTATCGAAAGTATGTAAAATATGTACTCCTTGGATGAGGAATTAAATTTTTCATCCAATGAGTACTCTCACTCGAAATTTGAGTAAAACCTTAGGGAGATAAGTTGAAAATACAAGTTGAAAAAGTAGTTTTATTATTTTATTATTTTTTAATCTTTTTACCTTTTTACCCTAAAAATAGTGATTCATCCCCCATGGTTGACTTCATCATCTTGAATCCTATTGGTTCTTATAAAGTTTATTTTGGTTGCACATTTTTCTTAGGAGGCCCATTTTAGACCTCAAAAGTTTTCTAATGATTAACAACATCACACCACATCAACATGTGATGACCATATTGCAAGTGATTTTGACAAAAGGAAAATGGTAATAGGATATAAGAGAGGGTAGAAAGGGAAAAAATCACACTTATGATAGTATTAAGGGCTTGAAAATGAAGGTGTGACGTCTCCCCCACACTTGATAATTTTAAAGTCCTCGTGCAATCTTGGTGAATAGCCAAAGCTAGATAAAAAAAGGTTCCTGAAAATGGATAAACAAATTATATGTTTCCAATACCTCCCCTAATTATCATAATACAAGGGTATATTTCACATATATCATTTTACTTGTCTCTTTAATATAATTTACTACATTTATAATACTTCTAAACCTAAATTACATTTCAGGTTTATGGGTTATGGAACACTACACATAACAAGTTAAAAGACTAATAAAATCATACTAGGACAAAACCATTTTATAGTGTGAACCCAAGGGAAATAAACCCACTCAAAACAATGATAGTTTGTAGTTCAAAAATGTTAAAGCTTCTAAAAAATTTGGTCACAATTGAAATGCCCATGAATAAAACATAGAACACCACAAAAAAATGCTCATAAGACATTTTATTCACCAATTAGCCATCTCCAACATTGTATCATATCGTTGTAACTGTTAGCCATCAATATTTTTTACATGTTAGTGATGACTATATCTACAGCTGAGTTTTCTAGAAACTGATTTCCTTATGTCAATATGTCATCCAGAAAACCCTCAAACTTTTTTCACCCTTCTACCTTTTCAGTTCGCCCATGTCGAAATCAAAACCTCATGGTCACAATCCTATCTAGCTTCAGCCTTATTGGTCTTCCCATCAGCTTTAAAAGGCAAACCCACATCTGGTTCAAGAGTATCCCCTATGTTAGGAAGTGGCGTTTTAAGACATTTCACCCTTGGCAATCATCAAAAAGCCAAAAATCCTCCATCTGCAACAGGCCTACCATGACTGACCTCTTACTTTGCAAATGAATTTGACAAGCAGCCCTAATTCGCGCCACTCACACCCCCTAGATCTCAGCACTGCATAAAACCCAATCTCAAGCTGACTATTAGGTTTTTCACAGTGTTCTATGGTTTCTACAAAGGCAGGAAATATAATTTCATCTCATGGAGTAAATGTTTGAGTTTTACAGTTAGAGGAACAGCTGCTTCTAAATGTAAATTGAGCCTGAGATATGTCTGCAAAACATAAAGCTACTCATCTAGACTTTACAGCTCTTTCCAGCATGAAAATCACAGTAAGAAAGGGACACCACTGTCTCAGCAAACTGGTAAATTTTCAAGGCCCAGAACCTCCTTCATTTACAAGCAGAGGGTTAGGGCACCTCCTTCATCCACAAGCAGAGGGCGCTGGCCAATATTGACTTGGAAGATTGCAAAGGTCCAGGTTTGCTTTGTATTGAACAGTGAAACAATATCTCTAGGTTTTATGAATTTGAGTGATGGTCATAACAGGAGCAGAGTTTGGAATATGCTAGGAAAAAGAGTCTGGTCTGATAAAGGAGGTCATCTGAAGCTTTCAAATCATATGAATTGTTGAAATGAAGAAAGGCATGTCATTGGTGAAAATTCCAATCATAAGTACCCTGCTTATCCACAAGATCAAATAGAACAGATGCTGACAACAAATGCCATTACCCAGGCAGAAAGAAAGTTCTTGGTTTCTCAAAATGCACTAACCTCCATAAGTCACAAAGATGATTTGACAAGTAATCTGTCATGAGATGACCAAGCCAAATGATAAATATCTCAGTCACCCCTAGAAGAGTGCAGGGAGACAGTGTTACTTTGGCTAGGGTTTCTTCTGAAATACAGTGATGCTTGCAAGTAAAGATGCCAAGATTGATGTTGTTCAAGTGGTTCACTTACCATCACATTCAGAGAAAGGCTGTGTCAAACAGAGTTGTTAAAAAGCCTTCAGATACCTTACCTGATGAAGAGCCTCCTCCATATATGAGCAGATGGCCAAAGCCATTGCAGGTTGTTGAAAACTGATGGGTCTAAAAAGTGCAGTGGAAGGATACCAAAGAACTGAATAGGAGTCATTGCACAGGTAAGTGTTACTGTTTATGATGCCAAGGTATTGATTTCCCTTTTCAAAGAGCTATCTCTCAGACTGTACCTGCAGTAGAAAAGAGAAAATATTGAATATATGTACGCCATTGATACCAAAAAGAGGGCAGTTTCCTTGAAGGAAAGGGTCAAGCAACAAACAATATCACTTGCCAAAGGTCCAAAGAGGCGCTTTTCAAGAAAGCGGAGAATTATGTTATAAAAGGAAACAGCCAATACATGGCACTTACAGTCCAGAGGGAAACCTGTAAACCACCTAAGAACAGAGATTGTTAAACTAGTTGGAAGGGCACAGGCGATCTCCTGTTAAGTGATAAAACAGCTTTCAAATGCCTTTGACAGATTTTGAATGACTTTTCTTTTGTTAACATTTCACCTAAAGTGTCAAAACAGGAGACAGAGTTGAGGTTTTGAAATGTCTCTCTTACAAGAATAGGTATATAACTTCATGAATGGGCAAAGCAAATTTAATGAACTGTCACTGTTTAAAATAGCTTGATAACAAACATAGTTTTGTATCATTTAGAAAGGCAGAGATATCATCAAGTCCAAATAGGGCCGGCAAAGTTTAAATACCTGCAGTGATAAAGAAATTAAGAAAGCAAATAAAGACATTAACTCTCAAAGCAAGGAAATGCCACTGTTTGAAAGGAAGACTTCACTGTGTTCAAAAGGATAGCCGTGGGTTCTTTATTTATGTATTTCAAATAAACAATGAAAGTAGCCGTTGAAGGTGTGTTAAAAGAGTGGAATAGGAGAGTAAGAAGGTCATTTTCGAAATTCAAAACCAAACTCCGCAGCCCCCAAGTATCAAAGCGTTTTCGAGCAAATTGAAGTTTTTCTGCACCGTTTAAGGCCGAGCGACGCGCCTGGAAACGCGCGCGACGCGCCTGGGCGAGGAGTTACACGGGTCTCCTTTGTTGGCACGACGCGCCTGTACATTGGCGCGACGCGCCTGTACAGGCCGCCCGACCACCCGACAGGCCGACCCGACAACTTTCTATTTACGCGACGTGTTTTCTTCAAAGGGTGCCGCGCAAGTGTCGAAGGTTTTCAGCATTTCTTCAGCTTCCAAAACGGGTGTTTCACCAAAATTCAAGGTATTTTCACATAATTCCCCCTCGATTTCAAAAGTTTGCTGACTGAAATTCCAAAAGGAAGCACCTAAAGGCAGAGGAAAATTGTTATGAAGAAACAGAGTTTATATTTTTAACAGAGTTGGTTTACATCCAAAGTAAGGGCTAAATTGTTATTCAAAGAACACATACAGAGAAAGACTGGGTTTTGAGGTTGAGGGCCAGTTTGTTTCATCTTCAAATCGATCGGAAGGCAGAGTTTTTCCTGTAAAAAGCAGTGTTTTGATTAAAAGGAGATTTTTGTTGCAGAAATACAGACCTTTTTTCACCATATTGTATCATTTTGAAAAGCTGATTGACAAAGAGACTCTAAGGATGAACAGTACACTGAAGGGCAGAGTTCATTGATGGGATTCTAACTTTGGAGGCAGAGGTACAAAAGTGGTGTTTGATTTCTTAAAACTTCACAAATGAAAAGGGCCACTTTCTAAAGGGCAGAGTTGTTGGTGATTGCATTTAACATTGAGACAAAGGTACAGGTGTAGTGTTGACCTTTGAAATTCACAAGTAAAGAGGTGGTTTTCCTAAAGCACTATGCATTGATTTTACACCTAACCTAGGTCTGCCTTTTCCTTGCACTATATTGTATCATTCTGAAGATTTGTTGACAGAGAGTTTCCAAAGGTGACAGCACCTTAAAGGGCAGAGTTTGTTGATGAGAAGTTAAACATTGGAGGCAAAGGTATAGATGTGTTGGTGGATCTCTTAAACTCACAAGCAAAGAGTGTGTTTCCTAAACCACTGTGCACTAATTTTACACCCAACCTAGGTCTGTTTTTTCTACATTATATCATTTTGAAGAGCTGTTGATTTTGATGTTTTTCAAGAGGAAGACCATTTCTAAAGAGCAGGGTTTTAATATTGAAGATTGGTCTTATAGATGCAAAATGCAAGGGTTGGTTGATCTCTAACAAACTCACCAGGAGGAATGATTGCTTAACACTACATACAGGAAATTTATACAACATATTGTCTCATCTTTATTGATGGTTTCCTATTGAGAATTTTACATGGCTGAAGTGCATCCAGAGTTGAAGGACTGTTTTTAAGAAGTACAGAGGTGGTTTATTCAAAGAAACATTGTTGCATTTTATCCAAACCACAGTGTCCATATCTGTCCAAACAATCTAGTGGCCAGTTTCAATCCAGCAGAGCATTGTTCATACAGTAAAGGCAGTTTGCCTCTTCCAAAGTTTGGTCAAAGTCAGAATGCCTCCAAAGCGAGATCACAGGAGCGGTCCACATAAGAGATATGAGCCTATCTCCATAGAAGAAATCAATGCTCACCCATCAGTGCTTTTCAATTTCCATGAAGTAGGCCGTCTTGATTTCTGCCAGAGGATAGAAGAAGTCAAGAGTTTTTCGCCACTTACACATTTGTGCGCTTTGAGATTCAAGGACAAACACTTCCAGTTAGCAGGTCTTGATTTCAAAATCTCCCCAAGGTATGTATCCAAGGCTACCAAGATCCCGTATCATGGTGAAAAGTGGTTTAAACAAGCTCATCTTGATCTAGAGGATTATAAACCTTTCATCAAGCCTGAACATAGGGAAACCATCACTGCTATTTTCCCTTTTTCCTATCTTCTTGACAGTTATGCTCCGCCGATGAAAGCCATAATGAGATATTTCACTTGTGAAGGGAGGTTTAACCAAATTTATGCCTATCATGTCCGCTTGTTGATGCATTTTACCAGAAGCAGGCAATTAAACCTTCCATACTTTTTGTCCAAAAGCATATAGAAAATGGCAGCTACTGTCCAAAAGAAGGCTCCACCTCAGCAAATCCCTTCTCTCTTTCATCATTCCTTGATCAAGATTATCTTCTTACACCAGCTGGAGAAAAAGGGGTTTCATGGGATTCATTCATTAGCCATGCAGATTTCGCCACTGTCCCTCCTGTTCATGTGTCTCCTACTCAGCCTGTCCATCGCCCAGTGCCTTTGTCTAGTAGGCCTACCCCTAAAAAACTCAATATGACCACTGGGCAGCCAAGTCAACAGGGAGAAGGAGAGGGCAGTGAACCACAGGGAGAAAAAGAAGGCAGTGAACAGCAACAGCTAGATATTGAGGGACAGCAGCAGTTAGCCCACAAAGTTGATGAACAAGAAGCACAGAAGAGGAACAACAGCAGTGGCCAGGAAGAGGAACAGCAGCAGACAGTAGTTGAGGAGCAGCAAGTTGGGCAAACAATTGAAGCGCCTTTTGAGCCACAAACTGGACAGGATGTTGAGGAAGGACAGCAAGCTGAAGCTGCCTCCTTGACAGTGACCAAAACTGTTCCTAGAAAGAGGAAATTGCCCAAAAAGACAACTTCTAGCTTGCCAAGGAGAAAAAGCGCTAGATTGGCATTCAAAGGCAAAATCATCGTTGGAGAAAGTGCCAAGCATGGAGGTAAATCAGCTGTCATCCCTATCCCAAGCGATGACAGTGATAACGAGGCCCACACCCTTGAAAACCTCCTCATTCACAAAGAAGGGAAAATTGAGGTGTTACAAGAAGATCTTGAAAGGGCGAGGAATTTCAACCATTTCTTGGAGGTTGAAAACAAACAAATAAAGTTTCATGCATCTATCCATGAAGCAAGAGCAATCAAGTATAAGAAAGAGGCAGAAAAAGCGCAAGTAAGAATTGAAGAGCTCATTGGCGATTTTGATGATGAAGAGGAAGAAGACCAGACTAGGCGAAAGAGACCTAGGACCATCGGGCTTAGAAGAGCCTTGGAGAAACAGAGAGCAGAAGAACAAGCTCATTTCGAAGCCTTTCCTCTCACTGCCCTCCTTGAGCAGGAAATTGAGGAAAAAAAAGAAGCATGGCTTGAGAGAGCTAACCAGCATTTGGAGACAAAGCTTGAGAGGACAAATAGGGATCTTGAGCTACAGAGAAAGAGGACTCTTCACTTTCAGAAGCTAAATCAGTTTGCCAGGCGAAAATTAAAGGTAGCACAAGAGAAATTGAAGAAATTGAAGGAGAGGCGCCTAGCACGGAAGGAAGCAAAAAGCATATCAGCCTTTGATATTTTGGCTTCAGCTTCGGAGCATGTTGCTATGGACCCTTGAGGGTCATGCATGCCAATTTTGGGCCTGTTTCGGAAACTTTTTGTTTTTTGGCATTTTTTGGGTTTTTGGCCAAAAACTCATAAATTCGCCATTTCAGTTTGATGAGTCGTCAAGGGAGGAGGATGATACCGATGGATGCCATAATTCCATGAGCAGCTCTCCAGCGATTTTCAGGGAATTTGAAGATCATTCGCCCCCTCAAATTGGCGAAAAACAGCCTCATTTTGCACATTCTGCCCGCCATATCAGCAGTCTGCTATTTTCTGGGTTTTTGCACACAGGTACAGTTTTGAGGGACTTTCAGAGATCAGATTGAGGTGATTTCACTTGCGTCAGAAAGCAGACACAGAGAGCTTTCCAACGAGCCATCATGAGCCTCATTTAGACACCGGGAAGGCTGCCATTTGCATCCAGAAAGTCAGGGGACCTTTTTCAGGCATAAATATGAAGTATTTTTGTAATTTTTGAACTCCAAAAATCTGCTTTTCCCAAATGTGCGTTAAGCTATTTTTATCATTGGGAAATCATGTAAAGTTAATATAATTTCCGTTTTTAGCAGTTTTTTAGATATTTTATGGGATATTTTGTGCCTTGGGCTTTGCAAAGCCTCAAGGACAAGTTTAGATATTTTGACTTGGCCAATGGGATAGCTAGTTGCTCCATGAGGTTTTCCCTCCTCAAGCCTATTTATTCCATGGATCTCATTGTAAATCAGAGGCTGAACTTGAGAGAAGAATTAATACATTGGTCATATGAGCTTTGAAGAATACACTTGAGTTATGATTTTTGGACTGCCTCTTGGATGCTTTTGAGGAATGATGAAGGATTGTTGATGGATTCCTCGACATGGTAGAATGGTATAGTGCTTCTTAATGTGTTTTGTCTTCTAGTTTTCATTCATACTACATATTTCTTGCTGCTATAGATCAGTAAAGATTGATTTTGAGATATGCCCATGGAGGCACCTCAAAATCCCTGAATCTTCATAGCTTCATGTTTTCTTCTCCCTTAGTTATGCTAAAGAATTCTTAGCTGCTCTTTAGTAACTTAAGGTATTGTTGCTAAGTTTTATTCATAAGTTCTATGTATGTTGAGTAGGATGTATGGTTTGCCCTACCTACCTATTAGCTGCCCATAGTTCTATCCATAAAACTTTCTCTTTGACTGATTTGTTGATCATCTTGTTGAACCAAGGAGGCCTAGTTCCGATCTAGCCCTTTGCCTAAAACTATGAAATCTTGTTTGTCAAAGTGCCCAATGACTTAGAGACTATGTTTAGGCGTTCCGGCGTAGTTGATGAGTTGTTAGTTTGTCTTGTGTGTTTTCCCCAAAGTCTGATAGCCATTTCCCGAAGTTAGAGGGTCTTATACCTCTATGTATGGCTGGAATGTTTGATTTCTATGTGTTAATTAGCTTATAGTTATACTTAGCATGATTAATGGCTTGCTATTACATGTTTATTGTCTGCTATTAACTAGTTACACTTGAAATCCCTTGTCTTTCACCAACTTATTGTCCATTCAATCCATTTTGCCCAAATATCCCTTCTACCGTGAATCAAATCGGCCCTACAGCAGCTTTACATCATCACCTCATAGCTTCCTTGACCTGTTTGACCCCATAGCCCAATTTATCGACATCTTGTTATCCAGTTTATGTATTTGATCAGTTTCATCCCTCGCAAACTTAAAAACTAAAAAAACGAAAAACACACTTCATAACTAGCCTAATATCAGAACATCGCAAGTAAACACACCGACATCTTCTACACATATAGAGAGAGCCCTCTTTGAGTCCAGGAAGGCTAGGTCCTTGGGCTCCAAAGCTTGGTTTGATGTTACATCGTCATTTGGCTAGCCAATCGGCCAAATCACGGGACCCTAACATAATGGCGATCACGGTGGGACTTTGAGTTAGTGACAATCTAAGGACACCTTAGAACTCTAGAAGTCCCTTATTTTTAAGAATACTGTTGGCTGACTTATCCCACCGCTCACTAACATAATGGCGATCACGGTGGGACTCTGAGTATTAAACAAGCTTAGATTCCCTAGACCTTAAGAGACCTTAAAGAATACTATCTGATTGACTTATCCCACTGCTCACTAACATAGTGACACTCACAGTAGGACCTTCTGAGTTAGTGACAATCTAAGTACACCTTAGTAACTCTTGAAGTCTCAGTCAAGCTTAGTATATTTAGATATTGTCTGAAGGGTAGAAATAGCTCTTTCACCATCTTAGCAAAATGATGAGTCAGTTATAGAAAACTCTTCCAAACCTTGTAGGCGCATAAAACTCAAAAAAAACCCCAAAACACTCCCTTAGATTGGTTTTTGATAGTATTGGTGGTGGACCATACAAATATATCTCAAACAACTGACAATCCACCTGGCGACTCCACTAACTTCTAGTAAGCCTTACTATTTCACCAAACTCTAGGCTACTATCCGATAGACCTTTCCCATCACTCACTAACATAGCGGGAGATGGTAAGACACTGAGTACATAATAGTCCAGCAAACTCTTATAGACTCTTTGGTCTTTTAGGTCTCATAAACGAGCAAGCAGTCCTTAGATCCATTTAGAGTAAACTCTTTTTGTTCTCATCACCCTAGCAAAGTGTTGAAACAAGTCTAGGATACTTTAACAAACCATAGGCTGCACATAAAACTCAGAAAATCCAAAAACATTCTCAGAATAGTTATTGTTGGTGGACCATAGCTATCTTCATAAGAACAACCCATTTTTCACCTGGCGACTCCACTAATCCATCCCTTTACTTTTGACCATCCTTCACCTTAGTAAAACCTTAGAAAACCCACTCATCCAGAACATTCACCAATATCATTCTCCCTAAACTCTAGATCTAAAATCTGGCTTCCCGAAGAATCAATACCAGATCCCATCCAGACCCAAATCCCCCTATCATAGTAGATGACCCAGAGAAGATTCTGTGGCAAGCTTCTGAAACTGATCATCTAGCTACCGATAGATCCATCCGTAGAACAAGATCTGTACCTAAAACTCTCAATATCCTTCTAGATTCACCTTCGAAACTAGAGTCATCACAAGCTCTTCCCCGAAGTAAATCATATAGTAAGATAAACTTCGACGATCTTGAACCCCTAAACCCACCACAGAGTCCTATTAGAGAAGCTTCACCCACCACTCCTCCTGATTTCCAACTTCTTTATCAATTTGGCTCCTATCATCCCAGATCTGCTCAAAACCAGATCACTAGTCCAAGTTCATCCGCTACACCTGGTCAAACCACCACTATTCAAACCACTTCATTTCAGCCTACTAGTCCTCATCTTGCACATCATCCATTAGCTCCAGTCATGGCAGCCTGGTACGCACCTTTGGTGTTGCCACCACCCTTGGCTCCTCTCCCAAACAAATATCAAGACAAAATCCCACACTTTACTGGAGAAGACACCACCACACCTCAACAACATATAAGTAGAATGACTGATGCTTATGAATACCTAGAGGTACAAGACGAGACTGTCAGAATGAGAATATTTGCCCAAAGTCTTGGTGGTGAACCCAAAGCATGGTTCAAAAGCTTAGCTCCAAACAACATCCATAATATCCCAGAACTACATCAAATCTTCAGAAATAGGTGGGAAATCCGAAGAAACCCCATTCAAATCCTGTCAGAATATAACAATCTAAAACGGGAAAATGGGGAAAGTGTCCAAGCTTACTGTACTAGGTTCAACAGTGTATATAACTCCCTCCCACCTCATTTCAAACCTCCACTTGGTTTAGCTTTGGCAAAATTTCCCGAGGGTTTTGATCCGGACATGACATATCATCTGAGAGATAAGGATCCCCCTACCTTGGAGGAAATGCAACAAATAGCTATAAAAGCAGATGCCAACTTAGCTGAAAAAAGAGCTAGAACTAGATCAGAAAGAAAGGTCACATATAGAGATGAGGTCTCCACTTCATCACCTTCCCTAGATACTAGAATAGATGACTTGGTCAAATCCATGGCCAAAATGTGGGAAAAGATCAATGAAAAGGCTCCTGTTAGGGACAACCAGCCAAACCCTCCAATCAGAAACCGAAACCAAAACTTTAGGAGGGAGCAGCCCCAAAACAAACCAAGGGATAATGACCAACAGATCAGGCCACCATTCAATGAAAACTATGTGGAAGAAGATGATAGGGACTTAGAACCTCTTGATGAAAGTCATCTAAACCTCATAGGGTCTGATAGTGAGAATGAGGTGTACCTCACAGAAGAAGAACAAGCCTTCTTTTCGCCTGATCAAGATGAGACCAATTATGAAGATCTTGACGACCCTGCCATAGATTTTCAGAATGCCATTATAGAAGCTCACAGGCAATATGACCTTAGAAGCAAAAGAAACCAAGATAATGTCAAGAAAGGTAACTCTGATACTGCTAAAGCTCCAGATACCATCCTCAAAAAAGCATCAAGCAGTGACAAAATCAAGGTTGAAAAGACTGATCAAAGCCAAGCTAAAGTTACCCAAACTAGCCCTCTCTCAGATACTCCTGATACTTCTACAAAGGTCACCAAAACAACTATGGCAAACAAAACCCCTAAACAAGGTCAACAAACTCAGAACATAGACAAGGTCTTAGCTGAAAAAGCTGAAACAAACATATCTAAACTTCAAGTACCTTTTAGCTTTGAAGGCGAAATCGCTAAGATCAAAATCACCATGCCTCTTACTGAACTCATTGCCCAAAACTCTTATAAATCCCAAGTACTAAAAGTCTTAAATCTAGGGAATGATGCGAACACTGTTAATCTCACTGATGACATTCCTGAAGTATTGTTTGGTCCAAAGGTAGAAGGAAAATTCCAAGAGGGAATTACTCTTCCATTTTACATTAGCCTAAACATCCACGACCAAATCCTCCATAATGCCATGCTAGACTCCGGCGCCTCACATAATCTTATGCCAAAAGTAGTAATGGAAAGATTAGGCTTGGAAATCACAAGACCATACAAAGACTTGTATTCATTTGATTCAAGCAGAGTCCAATGCCTGGGTTTGATCAAAGACCTTTGTTTTAGTCTAGCCCAAATACCCGCTAAACATCTAATCATGGATATAGTAGTGGCGGACATTCCTCCCAAGTACGGGATGCTTCTATCCAGAGCTTGGGGAGCCAAACTTCAAGGGAATATCCAACTAGACATGTCATATGCCACCATTCCTGTGTTTGGTCAGACCAGAATACTGTACCGCGAATCACACATGAAATACATGATTAGCAGTCAAGATAGGCCAGATAACATTCCAATGTGTTCCTTGCGGTCCGAATTAAACTCTTTCATTATGCATATTGATGTAAACATGGAGGAAGAGTCAGAAGAGACTGTTATAGACTTAGATCCACCACATCAGTTGTCCCTGGTGCCTTATGATGAACTGGACACTCAAAACTACCATGATCATGAACAACTGTGTCTTGAGGAAAGTAAGTTTCCCCTCTCCAAAGTAGGGTTAGAGCAAGAAGCACAAACCCTCATGTACTATCAAGAAAATCGCTCTATCTTTAGTCAGACACCAGCAGTAACTTGTGGAAATTTCTTCCGGGTAAAAGCTTTAGAAGACCTACACATCATAAACCTATTTGGAACCCGAGAGAAAGGGAGTTTAATGTTTCTACCATACCTCAAAGATTTACCATCATGTGACCCTCCTACTGCAAATAAAACTTTGACCATAACCTCGGTAGCTCAACATCTTGAGAAAATGCCAGATGAACTTCTTATGAGCAAGGATGACAGTTATAATCCCAGCATACCCGAACTATTGAAATTGGCTCATATTTTATCCTTTCATGAAGAACTTAGAAATGCTAAAATCAGGAATCTCATGCAAAATACTAATTTCTACAGAAAAAACAAGGGAAAACATTGTATCACTACCTTTTCCTCAAAGAACAACTTTAACAAAAGCAAACACAACGAACTGAAACAAACTGAAATGATCAAAAATAAAACTAGTGGCCATAGAATCTGCTTTGATTTTAGAAATAATACTGCATCTCCATATAACAAAAATCATGTTTTTTCTACCCAAGATCATGATTCACCAATTGAAAATGCTTCTAATCATGTATTCTTGCAAGATCATCTTTCAGATCATAATCATCAGATTCCTTTGCAAAGTAGACGACTTAAAGATTTTTTCCAGTTTGCGGGAGGTAAATCTGATTTCAAGTTCAAAATTGCTAAATCACCCAATATCAGAAATCTGTTCATGAAGGCCATGTTCCCAGTTTTAAATTTCTGTATTTTGGCATACCTTGATGATGTCATTATCTTTTTCAAAAATGACCAAGAGTACATACACTACCTGAAGAAAGCATACAGTAGGGAAAGGAGTGGAAATCAGATATTCAGAGAGGTACAAAGGGAGGATACTGGACTGTTTAGAGATTCTTGCATGAATCCCTATGTTATGTTAGAGAGAGAAAATTTCCCAAATTTTTCTTTTCAAGAGTTAAGTGGGCCAAGGGTGAGAGGAGATCCCTACGAGGATAAGATGCTGAAATTCCGTCATTTCCAAGATTTTTGAGTTTGAGACACTTTCAGTCATTGTACATACCATTGTTTGAAATATTGAAAAAATAGAAAAGTCAAAAACAGTAAAAGATAGGAAAGTCAAAAACAGTAAAAATCAGAAAAGAGGGCCAGTGAAGATAAGACAAAGGTCCCATGTTCCAAAAATAGTCTTTCGGAAAGTGAGCAAGTCTAAATGCCGCTACTAGTACTTCAATGTCTTGTTCAGCTATCTAGCCTAATCATAGCTGAGCATGTTTAAATTTATTTGCTGATAAGTTAGTGAGCGCCAAGATAGTCAACATTGTGTAAGATTGACTTATCACAGAGCTTAGATTAGGGAGAGATTCTGGTTCCACATGCCTAAAATAGAACCAAAGAGAGAAGCGAGGGATGAAAAATACATTGTACATCTTAGCCCCGCTTGTCTAGTTTTCCTTTGTTGCAAAATAATATTTGTGTGCAGCTTGTCTTTTATGCCGCAAATGCATGACAAATCAGACTGCCTAATCCTGATTTGAATCATCTTTTAAATTTCATGTTTTAGATTAGAGAATAAAATCCTGTCAAACTGCTTAATCTTGACAGTTGATCTAGCATAGGTAGAGTAATGAAGGAGTTCATCAGTCTAATCTGAACTCCCGGCAGATATAAGAGTAGAAATAGATAGGTTCATTTTGCAAAAAGAAAAATATACATTGTTAAAAGGCTGCTAGTTCAAATGCGCCAAAGAGAAGAAAAAATGTTAGGAAAGATAGTGGGGTAGGTAGAAGTATCATTGATGTTAACCATGCTGTCATTTTTCAGAAATAACATCAAGAGAAGGGTAAATTTTGCGCCAATGGATAAGGCACTGGTCTTCGTAAGCCAAAATCTGAATTCTGGACACCTCCTGACGAGGAGTTGCCCTCCCCAAATGGAGCCACTGTTAGCCATCAGTATTTTTTACATGTTAGTGATGACTATATCTACAGCTGAGTTTTCTAGAAACTGATTTCCTTATGTCAATATGTCATCCAGAAAACCCTCCTAAAACTTTTTTCACCCTTCTACCTTTTCAGTTCGCCCATGTCGAAATCAAAACCTCATGGTCACAATCCTATCTAGCTTCAGCCTTATTGGTCTGCCCATCAGCTTTAAAAGGCAAACCCACATCTGGTTCAAGAGTATCCCCTATGTTAGGAAGTGGCGTTTTAAGACATTTCACCCTTGGCAATCATCAAAAAGCCAAAAAGCCTCCATCTGCAACAGGCCTACCATGACTGACCTCTTACTTTGCAAATGAAATTGACAAGCAGCCCTAAGTCACGCCACTCACACCCCCTAGATCTCAGCACTGCATAAAACCCAATCTCAAGCTGACTATTAGGTTTTTCACAGTGTTCTATGGTTTCTACAAAGGCAGGAAATATAATTTCATCTCATGGAGTAAATGTTTGAGTTTTACAGTTAGAGGAACAGCTGCTTCTAAATGTAAATTGAGCCTGAGATATGTCTGCAAAACAGAAAGCTACTCATCTGGACTTTACAGCTCTTTCCAGCATGAAAATCACAGTAAGAAAGGGACACCACTGTCTCAGCAAACTGGTAAATTGTCAAGGCCCAGAACCTACTTCATTTACAAGCAGAGGGTTAGGGCGCCTCCTTCATCCACAAGCAGAGGGCGCTGGCCAATATTGACTTGGAAGATTGCAAAGGTCCAGGTTTGCTTTGTATTGAATAGTGAAACAATATCTCCAGGTTTTATGAATTTGAGTGTTGGTCATAACAGGAACAAAGTTTGGAATATGCTAGGAAAAAGAGTCTGGTCTGATAAAGGAGGTCATCTAAAGCTTTCAAATCATATGAATTGTTGAAATGAAGAAAGGCATGTCATTGGTGAAAATTCCAATCATAAGTACCCTGCTTATCCACAAGATCAAGTAGAACAGGTGCTGACAACAAATGCCATTACCCAGGCAGAAAGAAAGTTCTTGGTTTCTCAAAATGCACTAACCTCCATAAGTCACAAAGATGATTTGACAAGTAATCTGTCATGAGATGACCAAGCCAAATGATAAATATCTCAGTCACCCCTAGAACAGTGCAGGGAGACAGTGTTACTTTGGCTAGGGTTTCTTCTGAAATACAATGATGCTTGCAAGTAAAGATGCCAAGATTGATGTTGTTCAAGTGGTTCACTTACCATCACATTCAGAGAAAGGCTGTGTCAAACAGAGTTGTTAAAAAGCCTTCAGATACCTTACCTGATGAAGAGCCTCCTCCATATATGAGCAGATGGCCAAAGCCATTGCAGGTTGTTGAAAACTGATGGGTCTAAAAAGTGCAGTGGAAGGATACCAAAGAACTGAATAGGAGTCATTGCACAGGTAAGTGTTACTGTTTATGATGCCAAGGTATTGATTTCCCTTTTCAAAGAGCTATCTCTCAGACTGTACCTGCAGTAGAAAAGAGAAAATATTGAATATATGTACGCCATTGATACCAAAAAGAGGGCAATTTCCTTGAAGGAAAGGGTCAAGCAACAAACAATATCACATGCCAAAGGTCCAAAGAGGCGCTTTTCAAGAAAGCAGAGAATTATGTTATAAAAGGAAACAGCCAATACATGGCACTTACAGTCCAGAGGGAAACCTGTAAACCACCTAAGAACAGAGATTGTTAAACTAGTTGGAAGGGCACAGGCGATCTCCTGTTAAGTGATAAAACAGCTTTCAAATGCCTTTGACAGATTTTGAATGACTTTTCTTTTGTTAACATTTCACCTAAAGTGTCAAAACAGGAGATAGAGTTGAGGTTTTGAAATGTCTCTCTTACAAGAATAGGTATATAACTTCATGAATGGGCAAAGCAAATTTGATGAACTGTCACTGTTTAAAATAGCTTGATAACAAACACATTTTTGTATTATTTAGAAAGGCAGAGATATCATCAAGTCCAAATAGGGCCGGCAAAGTTTAAATACCTGCAGTGATAAAGAAATTAAGAAAGAAAATAAAGACATTAACTCTCAAAGCAAGGAAATGCCACTGTTTGAAAGGAAGACTTCACTGTGTTCAAAAGGATAGCCGTGGGTTCTTTATTTATGTATTTCAAATAAACAATGAAAGTAGCCGTTGAAGGTGTGTTAAAAGAGTGGAATAGGAGAGTAAGAAGGTCATTTTCGAAATTCAAAACCAAACTCCGCAGCCCCCAAGTATCAAAGCGTTTTCGAGCAAATTGAAGTTTTTCTGCACCGTTTAAGGCCGAGCGACGCGCCTGGAAACGCGCGCGACGCGCCTGGGCGAGGAGTTACACGGGTCTCCTTTGTTGGCGTGACGCGCCTGTACATTGGCGCGACGCGCCTGTACAGGCCGCCCGACCACCCGACAGGCCGACCCGACAGCTTTCTATTTACGCGACGTGTTTTCTTCAAAGGGTGCCGCGCAAGTGTCGAAGGTTTTCAGCATTTCTTCAGCTTCCAAAACGGGTGTTTCACCAAAATTCAAGGTATTTTCACATAATTCCCCCTCGATTTCAAAAGTTTGCTGACTGAAATTCCAAAAGGAAGCACCTAAAGGCAGAGGAAAATTGTTATGAAGAAACAGAGTTTATATTTTTAACAGAGTTGGTTTACATCCAAAGTAAGGGCTAAATTGTTATTCAAAGAACACATACAGAGAAAGACTGGGTTTTGAGGTTGAGGGCCAGTTTGTTTCATCTTCAAATCGATCGGAAGGCAGAGTTTTTCCTGTAAAAAGCAGTGTTTTGATTAAAAGGAGATTTTCGTTGCAGAAATACAGACCTTTTTTCACCATATTGTATCATTTTGAAAAGCTGATTGACAAAGAGACTCTAAGGATGAACAGTACACTAAAGGGCAGAGTTCATTGATGGGATTCTAACTTTGGAGGCAGAGGTACAAAAGTGGTGTTTGATTTCTTAAAACTTCACAAATGAAAAGGGCCACTTTCTAAAGGGCAGAGTTGTTGGTGATTGCATTTAACATTGAGACAAAGGTACAGGTGTAGTGTTGACCTTTGAAATTCACAAGTAAAGAGGTGGTTTTCCTAAAGCACTATGCATTGATTTTACACCTAACCTAGGTCTGCCTTTTCCTTGCACTATATTGTATCATTCTGAAGATTTGTTGACAGAGAGTTTCCAAAGGTGACAGCACCTTAAAGGGCAGAGTTTGTTGATGAGAAGTTAAACATTGGAGGCAGAGGTATAGATGTGTTGGTGGATCTCTTAAACTCACAAGCAAAGAGTGTGTTTCCTAAACCACTGTGCACTAATTTTACACCCAACCTAGGTCTGTTTTTTCTACATTATATCATTTTGAAGAGCTGTTGATTTTGATGTTTTTCAAGAGGAAGACCATTTCTAAAGAGCAGGGTTTTAATATTGAAGATTGGTCTTATAGATGCAAAATGCAAGGGTTGGTTGATCTCTAACAAACTCACCAGGAGGAATGATTGCTTAACACTACATACAGGAAATTTATACAGCATATTGTCTCATCTTTATTGATGGTTTCCTATTGAGAATTTTACATGGCTGAAGTGCATCCAGAGTTGAAGGACTGTTTTTAAGAAGTACAGAGGTGGTTTATTCAAAGAAACATTGTTGCATTTTATCCAAACCACAGTGTCCATATCTGTCCAAACAATCTAGTGGCCAGTTTCAATCCAGCAGAGCATTGTTCATACAGTAAAGGCAGTTTGCCTCTTCCAAAGTTTGGTCAAAGTCAGAATGCCTCCAAAGCGAGATCACAAAGGCGGACCACATAAGAGATATGAGCCTATCTCCATAGAAGAAATCAATGCTCACCCATCAGTGCTTTTCAATTTCCATGAAGTAGGCTGTCTTGATTTCTGCCAAAGAATAGAAGAAGTCAAGAGTTTTTCGCCACTTACACATTTGTGCGCTTTGAGATTCAAGGACAAACACTTCCAGTTGGCGGGTCTTGATTTCAAAATCTCCCCAAGGTATGTATCCAAGGCTACCAAGATCCCGTATCATGGTGAAAAGTGGTTTAAACAAGCTCATCTTGATCTAGAGGATTATAAACCTTTCATCAAGCCTGAACATAGGGAAACCATCACTGCTATTTTCCCTTTTTCCTATCTTCTTGACAGTTATGCTCCGCCGATGAAAGCCATAATGAGATATTTCACTTGTGAAGGGAGGTTTAACCAAATTTATGCCTATCATGTCCGCTTGTTGATGCATTTTACCAGAAGCAGGCAATTAAACCTTCCATACTTTTTGTCCAAAAGCATAGAGAAAATGGCTTCTACTGTCCAAAAGAAAGCCCCACCTCAGCAAATCCCTTCTCTCTTTCATCATTCCTTGATCAAGATTATCTTCTTACACCAGCTGGAGAAAAAAGGGGTTTCATGGGATTCATTCATTAGCCATGCAGATTTCGCCACTTTCCCTCCTGTTCATGTGTCTCCTACTCAGCCTGTCCATCGCCCAGTGCCTTTGTCTAGTAGGCCTACCCCTAAAAAACTCAAGATGACCACTGGGCAGCCAAGTCAACAGGGAGAAGGAGAGGGCAGTGAACCACAGGGAGAAAAAGAAGGCAGTGAACAACAGCAGCTAGATATTGAGGGACAGCAGCAGCTACAGGTTGATGAACAGCAGCAAGTACAGGAAGAGGAACAACAGCAGGTACAGGAAGAGGAACAGCAGCAGACAGTAGTTGAGGAGCAGCAATTTGGGCAAACAATTGAAGCGCCTTTTGAGCCACAAACTGGACAGGATGTTGAGGAAGGACAGCAAGCTGAAGCTGCCTCCTTGACAGTGACCAAAACTGTTCCTAGAAAGAGGAAATTGCCCAAAAAGACAACTTCTAGCTTGCCAAGGAGAAAAAGCGCTAGATTGGCATTCAAAGGCAAAAGCATCGTTGGAGAAAGTGCCAAGCATGGAGGTAAATCAGCTGTCATCCCTATCCCAAGCGATGACAATGATAACGAGGCCCGCATCCTTGAAAACCTCCTCATTCACAAAGAAGGGCAAATTGAGGTGTTACAAGAAGATCTTCAAAGGGCGAGGAATTTCAACCATTTCTTGGAGGTTGAAAACAAACAAATGAAGTTTCATGCAGCTATCCATGAAGCAAGAGCAATCAAGTATAAGAAAGAGGCAGAAAAAGCGCAAGTAAGAATTGAAGAGCTCATTGGCAAGTTTGATGATGAAGAGGAAGAAGATCAGCCTAGGCGGAAGAGGCCTAGGACCATCGGGCTTAGAAGAGCCTTGGAGAAACAGAGAGCAGAAGAACAAGCTCATTTCGAAGCCTTCCCTCTCACTGCCCTCCTTGAGCAGGAAATTGAGGAAAACAAAGAAGCATGGCTTGAGAGAGCTAACCAGCATTTGGAGACAAAGCTTGAGAGGGAAAATAGGGATCTTGAGCTACAGAGAAAGAGGACTCTTCACTTTCAGAAGCTAAATCAGTTTTTGGCGAAAATTAAAGGTAGCACAAGAGAAATTGAAGAAATTGAAGGAGAGGCGCCTAGCACGGAAGGAAGCAAAAAGCATATCAGCCCTTGATATTTTGGCTTCAGCTTCGGAGCATGTTTCTATGGACCCTTGAGGGTCATGCATGCCAATTTTGAGCCTGTTTCGGAAACTTTTTGTTTTTTGGCATTTTTTGGGTTTTTGGCCAAAAACTCATAAATGCGCCATTTCAGTTTGATGAGTCATCAAGGGAGGAGGATGATACCGATGGATGCCATAATTCCATGAGCAGCTCTCCAGCGATTTTCAGGGCATTTGAAGATCATTCGCCCCCTCAAATTGGCGAAAAACAACCTCATTTTGCACATTCTGCCCGCCATATCAGCAGTCTGCTATTTTCTGGGTTTTTGCACACAGGTACAGTTTTGAGGGACTTTCAGAGATCAGATTGAGGTGATTTCACTTGCGTCGGAAAGCAGACACAGAGAGCTTTCCAACGAGCCATCATGAGCCTCATTTCGACACCGGGAAGGCTGCCATTTGCATCCAGCAAGTCAGGGGACCTTTTTCAGGCATAAATATGAAGTATTTTTGTAATTTTTGAACTCCAAAAATCTGCTTTTCCCAAATGTGTGTTAAGCTATTTTTATCATTGGGAAATCATGTAAAGTCAATATAATTTCCGTTTTTAGCAGTATTTTAGATATTTTATGGGATATTTTGTGCCTTGGGCTTTGCAAAGCCTCAAGGACAAGTTTAGATATTTTGACTTGGCCAATGGGATAGCTAGTTGCTCCATGAGGTTTTCCTCCCTCAAGCCTATTTATTCCATGGTTCTCATTGTAAATCGCAGGCTGAACTTGAAGAGAAGAATTAATACATTTGTCATATGAGCTTTGAAGAATACACTTGAGTTATGATTTTTGGACTGCCTCTTGGATGCTTTTGAGGAATGATGAAGGATTGTTGATGGATTCCTTGACATGGTAGAATGGTATAGTGCTTCTTAATGTGTTTTGTCCTCTAGTTTTCACTCATAATTCATATTTCTTGCTGCTATAGATCAGTAAAGATTGATTTTGAGATATGCCCATGGAGGCACCTCAAAATCCCTGAATCTTCATAGCTTGATGTGTTCTTCTCCCTTAGTTATGCTAAAGAATTCTTAGCTGCTCTTTAGTAACCTAAGGTATTGTTGCTAAGTTTTATTCATAAGTTCTATGTATGTTGAGTAGGATGTATGGTTTGCCCTACCTACCTATCAGCTGCCCATAGTTCTGTCCATAAAACTTTCTCTTTGACTGATTTGATTGATCATCTTGTTGAACCAAGGAGGCCTAGTCCCGATCTAGCCCTTTGCCTAAAACTATGAAATTTGGTTTGTCAAAGTGCCCAATGACTTAGAGACTATGTTTAGGCGTTCCGTCGTAGTTGATGAGTTGTTAGTTTGTCTTATGTGTTTTTCCCCAAAGTCTGATAGCCATTTCCCAAAGTTAGAGGGTCTTATACCTCTATGTATGGCTGGAATGTTTGATTTCTATGTATTAATTAGCTTATAGTTATACTTAGCATGATTAATGGCTTGCTATAACATGTTTATGTCTGCTATAAACTAGTTATACTTGAAATCCCTTGTCTTTCACCAACCTTATTGTTCATTTAATCCATTTTACCAGAGATCCCTTCTATTGTGAATCAAACGTCCTACACAGCCTTTACATCATCACCATAAGCTTCCCTTGGACTCGTTTGACCCCATAGCCCAATTTATCTACATCTTGTTATCCAATTTATGTATTTGATCGCCATTCCCCACAAACTTAAAAAAAACCAAAAAACTAAAAACATACTTCATAACTAGCCTAATATCGTAACAAAGGCAAGTAAACACACCAACATCTTTTACATATATAGAGAGAGCCCTCTCCGAGTCCAGAAGGCTAGGTCCTCAGGCTCCAAAGCTTGGTTTGATGTTACATCGTCATTTGGCTAGCCAATCTGGGCCAAATCACCGGACCTAACAACGGCACCCTCGAACGAAATGGCTCGAACTAAATGCGCCCCCGGTCGGCGACCGCACGCGTGACATGGCGCACCGATCGAATGATGCCACAAGGGAGAAAATGGCAAACGGGCCGCTCGAACGGCACAAGGCACCGGCGTCACAACTTAGTAAAATCGAAACTAAAACCCGCCGACCCGAACGCACCCCGTCGGCGACTCGATCACAAGGCGCTGACACGGCGGTTCGACCGAACGCATGCCATATGGGAGCAACCCGAAAATGGGAAGCCGCCCCCGAACGTGCACAATGGAACCCAGGGTCACAACTTAGCAACCGATATGGGCACCCTCGAACGAAATGGGCCGACCCGAACGTGCCCTATGGTGACCCCACATGCGCGACACGCGCACCCGACCGAACACGATGCCACATGGGAGAAAATGGGAAAACGGCTGCCCGAATGTGCAATAAGGCAACGCGGCCACAACTTAGCAAAACTAATATGGGCGCTCGAAACAACGCAAATCGACGTTGTCGAAGCCACACGCACGACACGCGTGCTCCGATCGAATGATGCCACATAAGGGAGCAAACTAAAACGGGCCGCCCGAACATGCACAAGGCACCGTGGTCACACCAACAAAACCGATACGGCACCTCGAACAAAACGCCGATTTCGAACACGCCGGCCGACGACTCACACGCGTGAGCCACGCGCCCGACCGAACGATGCCACAAGGGAGAAAATGGGGCCGGTCGCTCGAACGTGCACAAGGCACCCATAACACAACGTAACAAACCGATATGAGCACCTTATCAGAAACCCGCCCCGACCCGAAAGCGCCTGGCCCAAGCGACCGACCATAAAGGCGCCACATGGTGTGCCCGACCGAATGGTGCCACATGGGAGTAAACGTAAAATGTGCTACCCGAATGTGCACAATGCACTTCGGTGGTCACAACTTAGCAAACCGATACGGCACCTCGAATGAAACGGGCCAACCCGAACGTGCCCTGGCCGAGCGACCTCACACTCGCCGCCCGACAGAACGATGCCATGGGAGAAAAACAACAAATGGGCCACTCCGAACGTGCACAAGGCACCTCGTGTCACAACTTAGAAAACCGATACGGCGCCTTCGAATGAAACAACCCAACCCGAATGCGCCTGTGCCCGGCGACCTCCCACGCCGTGACACGCGTGCCCGATCGAGCGATGCCACAAGGGAGAAAACGACAAATGGGCCGCCCGAACGTGAATAAGACACCCCGGTGGTCACAACTTAGAAACCGATACGGCACCCTTGAACGAAACGGCCCCGACTCGAACACGCCCGGTCGGTGACCTCGCACGACGCGACCGACGCGCCCTCGACCGAACGATGCCACAAGAGAGAAAATGGAAAATGGGCTTCGTGCACAAGGCACTCGGGCGGTCACCCTAGTAAAACCGATACGGCGCTCTTGAAAGAAACAAATTTAATTAACGCGTTTACGGCAACCCGATCATTAGTATACATATGGCACGTTTCGATCGAACGATGCCACATGGGAGAAAATAGAAAAATGTGACGCCCGAACGTGCAAAATGCACCTGTGCGCTCACAACTTAGCAAAAATCGATACGGCGCCCCTCGAACGAAATGCCAACCCGAACGCGCCTTGCTAGGCGACTTCCCCCACACCCATGCACACCGCACCCGACCGAACGATGCCACATGGGAGAAAACAAAAAACGGCCGTCTCGAACGTGCACAAGGCACCCGGCGGTCACAACTTAGCAAAAATGATACGAGCACCCTCAAACGAAACAACGCAACTCGAACACGCTTGGTCGGCGCCCTCACACGCGTGCTCGACCGAGCGATGCCACAAGGGAGAAAACGGTAAACGAGCCACCCGAACATGCATAAGGCACCCGGTGGTCACAACTTAACAAACCGATACGCGTGCCTCAACGAAATGACCCGACCCGAATGCACCCTGGCCGAACGACCTCACACGCGTGGACACGCACGCCCGACCGAACGATGCCACAAGGGGAGAAAAATGAATGTGCTGCCCGAATGTGCACAAGGCACCTGTGCGGTCACAACTTAGCAAACCGATACGGCACCCCTCGAGTGAAATCACCGATTCCGAACGCGCCGGGGCCGGCGACTCGATTCACAAGGTGCGACACTGTGCTCCGACCGAATGATGCCACATGGGAGCAAATGGAAAACAAAGCGGTTCGAATGCGCACAATGCACCTCGGTGGTCACAACTTCGCAAAATGATACGAGCACCTTAGAATGAAACGGCCGGCCCGAACACGCCCTGGGCCGTGGCGACCTCACACCTGGCAGGCGACACGACGTGGCTCGATCGAATGATGCCACATGGGAGAAAAACGACAAGTGCCACCCGAACGTACAAGGCACCAGCTGGGTCACAACTTTAGCAAAATCGATACGACGCCCTTGAACGAAACGGTCCGACCCGAACGCGCCGTTGGGCGACCCCACACGCGCGCCCGACCGAACGATGACACAAGGGAGCAAACGACAAATGGGCCGTCTCGAACATGCACAAGGCACTGGCGGTCACAACTTAGCAAACCGTATACTGCCACCTCGAACGAAATGGCCCTCGACCCAAACACGCTTGGCTCGGCGACCTCACACTTCCGCGCCCGACCAAACAATGCTGGCCATGGGGAGTGTCCAAAACATGCCGCCCGAACATGCACAAGGCACTCGCGGTCACAACTTAGCAAACCGATACGGCACCCCCGAACGAAACCGCCCGACCCGAATGTGCCCGATCAAAGACTCGATCACAAGGCGTGACTTGAAATTTTTGTGTCTTTCATAGAAAAATATGCAAAAGGATATTTTTTGTTGATTCTCATCATGTTAATATCTGAAATAAGTATCTTTCATATAAATATATGGTTAATAACCCGTCAATTTATCAATGTTACAAAACAACGCCTATAATAATATATTTGGATCAATTTTATAAACATAGGAAATATCTACAAAACTAAGATTCTCTTAATATCCTTTTCATATTTCATTCATTATAACAAAAAAAATTATGAAGCTTATGATATACTATCAACACGAACACATAAAGTTGAAGTTAATGATCGTGCTGAGGTGAAATAAAATTACACTTTTTATTTGGTCTTGCGATGCTTGGAGAAAACCGTCGCACAAGTGATGTTTCTCATATAAATACGGCTCTTGCGACGCTGGGAGAAACCATCGGAACATTTATCATAGGACGTCGGTCTTGCGAAGTTGTGAAGCCAAACATCGCAAGACCGACATCTATATGAGAAACGTTAAAGCCCGACGAAGCCCCCAAGCGTCGCAAGACCGACATCTATATGAGAAACGTTGCTTTTCCGACGGCTCCCAAGCGTCGCAAGACCGACGAATGTGTAGGTGATGTCGAATTCGATGTTTCGTCCCATAAACGTCGTAAGACCCATCGGGCGTTTAAAACGTCGCAATTCCGATGACAAACATAAACGTCGCAAAAAGTGATGATATCCCTAAACGCCCTGTGATAGCGATCCCGCTTGTGGCGAGATTTGAAAAATTGATAGAAATTAGGGAAATTTCTGACATTACGACAAAAGTGTTTTAACTGTGCGGTCGATTTTCTGCCAAATGTACTAGTGGGTGTTTCCTAGTTGGTGTGGTCATAGAGGACAAATCCATCCATCATGCACAACATCTAGATCTCATCTATTCACAATCCGGCACGTTGTATGATTTACTCCCCCATGCCTCTAGAAACTCCACTTTTCCCACTACTCAAAGAACCCGCATCACATGTCGATGACCTCATTGGCACAACTTCCGTTGTTGTTGTAAAACAACTTTAGTGGGTATGCTTCACAACCATCTTCGACTGCCACCACCCCTACCCAATCGCTGCTCTTCCCACCGCCGAGGCATTACCGTCCACTTCACAAAAAAAACCTAGTGGTAAGAATAAGAAGAATAAGAAAAGGACCACTCCTTCCGAGGAACAACCCAACACTAAGAATAATCCAAATTAGAGAAACGCCGTTAAAACTCGACAAAGGAAAGAAAAAACTATCATATTCCCTTTGAAATTTTTTGTATGGTGGGCTACTTGACATACAAATTTCCCCGACTTTAGAATGCACAAATTTTATCACGCAAAAAGGATACTAGAAGGCCACTTGCTATCTTACACAACCCTTTCCCTAATCCACAACATCAAGAACATCCGGTTGCGAACTCGCCACAACCCCCGCAAGGGAGCAATGGTGGTACTCATCCTTCCGTGAAGGATCATCCGGCCATTTATGGCATGGATACTATTGAAATCCAAACCCGAGTCAAAAACCTTTGGAAATATATTCAGCTGGATGTCACGAACTCCGAATAACTTCCTTTAACATTTGTCCCAACTCGGGGTCTCCACCGGAACTAACATGCATGTAACTATTAATAGTAAATCATCGCTGGATGGAAGATCGATTATGAATTAAATCTCCTGATTTAATTCACTTGATCTCTCACTAGTGCAATGATCACTTACAACTAGTTTGAATCGACTTTAACTCACTTTAGATGAGTTAAATACCACTATGCATTAAACTAATGCACCAATCGCAATTCAAACTATGTTACAACTAGAATTACTTCCGCATGCCTCACCAACCAATTTCAACTCGAAATTATAGAGCTAACCGAGTTTACAAGACTCGCTTAACTATTACAAGAGATTATGAGATAAGATTACATTTTATTGTCCAATTTAATTAAGGGAAAATCAAATTAGGAAATGCACCAAATTTAGCCCACACCAGTTGTAGGTGCTGCTAGACCTATTGGTCCCGTCAATACAGTAGGTGTCACGGGACCTATTGGTCCCAAACTAGTGTAGGTGTTGTCATGTTTCGTCGGATGCCAATTTCATCGTTTCTTGTTGAAAAATTCAACAGATCTAGCCATTAAGCCACTCAAAGAATGCATCGTCAAAGAAGTGTCGCAGTGGACCCTCTCCCCGCCGCAGGCATCGTGGCGACCATCGACCCCCGCCTAGGATCCCTCAATCCAACAACGTCCATGATCATTCGAGGCCTCATAACGAGCACACTCTCTAGTATAAATGAGACAATCACAGCTACACTCCAAACTCTCTTCGGGACCGGGTCTTGCAAGTCGTCAACTCTTCTCTACCGCGTGGAAAACACCTTCACACCAATCGAATATCTCGTGGATGTAAACAATCCAATGCTAGTAGCAATCGGGGCCTTTGTGGCCACATACATTCTTTGCCCTCGACAAGCATACAATCATCCACATCAATAACCTCATCAAGATAGAGGCTATCCATGCTATAGGTATCCTCTGCTAACCGGAACTGTTTTTGGTTACGTTGAGCTTATATTAGTCCCATGGTGGTTCTAGGATCACTCGATCCCGTGAAATGGGGCCTCGGATCTCCGCATGATAGGCCTACGTAAAAAATATACATCCTCATTTTCTATTGAGAGCTCGTGACCCACAATGAGGAATACATGATGTTGTTCATCCCACCATTGGATAATCCAAATTTCAGAATGTCCTCCTTCCCTTTCATTACTTGACTCAAGTCTAGCATACTCAACAATCCTCACATGCGCAGAACTAATAAATACAAGCGAATTCCGTAACCATTTCTCGTTTCTCTCTCATGCTCTCGTTCACACCCGTATACTCATGGTAGAAGCTTTTTACCTCGCAAACACAATATTTTCATGGATAAAATACTCGGCGAAATCAATGAAAAAACCGAGGCAAAACAAGGTTTTAAATTTGTTTTGCCAACATCGACCGTGTCAATCAGACCGTGCTAACGCAATGTCCCTTAATGAGTAAGTATGTTTAACACAACCCTATCTTTGGGAAACCATGTTAGCCACCCAAAATATTTAGGGCTTAACCAAAAATCATTTTTTGACCAATAAAAATCTTCAAAACACTAACGAAATGCAAGATGAGGGCCTAAGTTCCTACCTAGAATAGAGGGAATCAAAAACGGTTTCTCGGATAGTCCACAATTAGTAGCGGAAGTTTCACCCTTTTTCACACTCCATAGCTCTTTCACCGAACACAAACGGTGAAAATAAAGGTCTCCATCCTTCTTATAGACATTATGGAGGTACGACTCACTCAGCTAGTTATTAAAATTGGTAAAGTTCCACTATTTTTTGATGCAATCGTTATTTTATCGATGTTACCGATGCTCGATGAATCGTCGCATTTCTATGCATTTGACCACGCTCGACCCAAATCGAGCCTTCTTTTCGGGGACTTTTTCTAGCTCATAAACCGAAAAAAACTCCCGAGTTTCCTTCTCTTCGGTGCTTGTTAAACTACCACGATGAATATTAGAGCCATTCTTTTCCATCTTTATATCTCTTTTAAAAACCGAGAAATACCGAGTTTTTCTTCGTCAGACTCGTTAAAATTTCACGAAGAGGATCGAGTTTTTTCTTCGTCCGACTCGCGTTAAAAATTCACGAAGAATATTGAGTTTACTGCCTTCTCGTACTCATAACAAAATGATCTAGATGTCCATTAAACATAGGTTTATCACTTTATCCGACTCAATGGACTAAATTATGGAAAAGGAGCTATGCTCTGGGCATACTATTACCCCTTTGTCGCACTCGGTCATCAACCATGACAAAGGTACCCTTTGGAGTTGTCTTTTATGATCTATTTCGTACTTCCTAAACATGAAAATATCACCGAGTTTGCCCTTCTTGACTCGTTAAAACTAATCGATGGGGGAAAATTTGGACAAAGTAGAGACACGCTCTTCATACTTTTAAAGACGATTCGTCGCAACACTCGAACAGGCACTCCTTAGAAAACTCTCTGCATTAGCTTCTCACCAAACCATACCATTCTATGAGTTTAGCCTCTAATATCCCGATGTTCCCGTATCGTTGAACTCTAACACTCTTTGGTGTTCATGAGTCTAAGCCGCTTGATACCCTATTTTTTGTGCCTTCTACTGTTAAAGAGATCACACTATCTACCGTTTCATGTATCAATGAAACCATCATATACAAAATGATTTTCCCATCGTCAATTTGCACCGTTTCTTCGAATATCTTAAAAAAAAATCATCTTTATCTTGTTTCGTGTCAATTGATGAAGGACGCCCTTACTTCCTACCTTTTGACATATCTCTTCCTATCGACTTCAACATCTTATCTAGGAAGTTGATCCGCGTAAACACATCGCCACCATGACTCGTAGACCTCACCGGCAAGTTACCTTGTGTTTGATTGGGGGGTTTTCATCATCGTCTTCAATTGAATGATTCTATGAGTGTTCGACATCAACACCATTTATTCACACTCACTAGATTATATTGTGCATCTCTGAGACCATCATCCTTATCGAATGCCATCCTCGCGTCTTTTAACAAATATCATCGACTAGTAATCGTGATGATTTCTCATATGTTCGACTACAACTCCTTGCTAACATGTAGAAATATGTAGTTTAGAGAAGCGTCGACCAAGACCTTTGGTTGAGGTTTACATAATTCAACTTTGTTTCCTCTCTCAGATCCATATATTATTTTCGAGACAACTTATCGCATTGATTATGTCATGACACAATCTTCCACATTGTGTTTATCGTGGAGATACCGTCATATCTCTTCCGGAGAAATCATTTTGATACATTCATCGAGACAATGCTCGACTCAAGACAAATATTTATATTTTTGACATATGTTGTTTCCGTTTTCAAAGTTTTCCTCGGCCCTCACACTTTAAGGGGCATCTATTACACTACAATGACCTCCTCATTAGCTCGTGAGGAGAACAACACATGGAAGGAAGAATTTGACCTAGACAAAGACCTATTTTTTTCCAAGGTAACGACTCCGAGAGATCATAGGGGTTGACTTATAACACTTCGCTCTTATAGGGAGCATTAGGCCTAGGTTAATGCACCTGTATTACCTAAAGGGTGGTGTTACATGTGTTCATGAAGAATAAGGGACAGAGCCCACAAGAAATGACCGACATTTCTAGCTTTTTCTCAAGGATTCACTCCAAAAAAGCGAGTTACCTCTAGTGCAGCCCTTAATCGACATTTATAAACCCAGACCCGCATCTAAAGAGGGAAAAAGCCATAAAATCATGGAAACGTCATGGATTTTTCCCTAATCAAACTAATGGAGAAGAATGAAAAGGTTGATCCTCCAAAACTCTTATACATTAGAGACTAGGCTCATTTTCAAAGGTCGAAAAGTTGGATTGTATGAGGAGCAAAATTTTGTCACAGTGTGAGGTTTCATGGCTGGCTTGGTTCATCGAGAACTATTTGCCTAAGCATTTGATACTTGACACTGAGGAGAGAGAGCTTGAGCTCAGAGAAATCGAGGGAAGCTTGACCAAACCGATGGTTGTAATATTCCTTCTTTGATATAATAGAACTTCCTCTATATTTTCCACTTCGGTGTCTCGTTATTGCATCTATTTGTTTATTTGGTAAAGATACATGTTATAAGTGGCTTAGATTTACATGATTTCTTGTTTGATTATATAATGATTACCACTTGCATTTTACACCCAAGGTGCTTTGCAAAATATCCGACATGATTTCCGCCTAAGCACTAGTGTTGCCGACTAATGAAGATGACCATGCATTTATCTTATTGTCAAAGCTTCTATCTACTTCGGTTTTTATTGGAGACAATGTCCCAAAGATCCCTCCACAACAAGGCCGCAAAAGATAAGGTAATATTAATTTTTCTTTAAATTAGTCTAGTTTCATTTTACTCGTTTTAATTAATTAGAATAAAATTTATTCTAACACGTTAATTAACTTGTTTTATTAACTTGTTTAATGAGATCGTCTAATAATTCTTGTGTACTATATATTTATGACATCAACACATTTCGTGGGGACATGCCTCCCTCCACCTGGGATGGGAATAGACAAGGAGATGGGCAAGGCCCAAGAGGGTGAGGCACATCCTCAAGGGGGGAATGGTAGGGTTGGTCCGAGATTTTAGATGGACTATTGCGATAGATTGTCTAGAGTTTTGGTTGAGGAGGAAGTTCACCCTATGACGGATCGAGACATCAACGCAAATTGTAGGTTGGTGGATCTCTACTAACTATTAAGAAAACCACGTATTAAGAATTATGATTAAAATCAATCTATACCAATTTATATAAGAAAACCACTATTAAGAATTATGATTGTAAATCAATCTATACCAATTTATATAAGAAAACCATATAAATCAATGTTATTATTAATATTTAAAAACCACATATCAATGTTATTATTAATATTAATGATATTAATAACATTTATATAATAAAATTAAAATTAGTAATACATAATAATTCAATCAAATAAAATCAACAACATAAATTCTTTATATGTTGAATGAGTTACATGTCTCTTTCCTTTTATAAATTATTTATATGTTGAATGAGTTACATGTCTTTTTCCAAAATAAAAAGAAAGAAAAGAAAACACTTTCAAAAATAAGATATATATATTTTTCAAACATGTAACTACATAAATAATTAATTTACAAATTTCTCCCTTTTACATAACATTTATTAAAACAAATAAACATAAACTTTACGTAATAAAAATAATTTTCAAAATAAATAAAAAAATAGTAAATTAATGAGATAAAATCAATATCTCCTCAAGTTTGTAAATAATCACTTAATTTAACACTTTAATATTTATTATTTAAATTTCTTATAAATAACAATTTGATTGAAAGTTTTACATATATCAATTTAATTTAAAAATGAAAAAAATATAAATAATTTTATAAAAATAAAATAACCCTAATTAATCTTATAAAATAATATAAAAGGAATATCAAAGTAATATAAAAATAATGTCAAAATAACCAATTAAGAAATAAAGGAATGTGAAAGTAACTAAATAATAATTATTTATTTAATTAATTTTATGTAAAAAATTCATCACTCATTAAAGATATCTCGATCTCTTGTCTTGAAAGGATTTCCCTATCCGATTTCTCACGTGCCAAATCCAAAAGACTCTGCATATCAAGAAAATCTGCTGCCTACAATACAATAACATGATATAAAGCATTACAGCAACCGTGATATAATATAATTAAATTACTTATTGACTTTAAAAAAATAAATAAGAAATCACCTTATTAAAAATCATAACATTACCTTTATTATTTCCCGCAGTATTGTTAAGTCCACGCTGATACCTGCACTGAGGTTTGAGTTGAGTTGCGTAAATTTTTTTTTTCAGAGACAAAAAACGCTGAATATATTAAGAATATATACAGTACATGTTCAAAATAATCTCATCTGTGTGATAAGACACAGTAAGAAATCCGCCATCATTGCCCAGTAGAATATTGCTCATGATTAGAGCATAGTCAATAAAGTAGGCTACCCTATTGTCAGGTCATGATCCGACCAGTATACAAATGCAAAACAGGAAATGGAGTTTAAATGAACGTGAGATCTGATGAGTTCCAGATCCTGATGCGCTACCAATAAAACAAAAGAGACAGCATCTTTGGGGATGATTCAAAAATATAGCTAAAATGATGATTTCAGATACAGCATTTCTAATGAAAGTAAGAGAAATGCTGGTCAGATCAATAGGATGAAATGGGCAATATATAGAGATAATACACGCCTGAGGTCACGCTCGCCTGTAATCACGCGTAAATGATAGTCATAGTATTCGATCACCTTTTCCAAAATGGGACTCGAAACTCTAACATGCACAGTTACATGACATATATCTATGAATTCTGCTATGCCCTTTATCACATTCGACTCCATTGCAATTTCTCTATCCACCCCAAATTTCTCCGTCACACGTCTCCAGTGCCACTGTGTTCACTATATCGTTTTCCATTGATCCTTCGCCCCCACAAAATTTCCCGATTCTGGATCCGAAGTGAATGGTTAAAAGTAGAAATTAATCCACGAGCAACTTAGAGAGTAATGCGCAGTTAAGACGAATGTAAAACTATTAAAAAGATTAGAAATATGTTTATGTATATATAAGAGAGGCTTTTCACTAACCTTCGACGAGCACTGACATGCCCTACGATCGTCCTCATTATTATCATGATAATCTTGCTGAACGACGTACAAAATATATACAAATTTCTATAAATTGCGCAACACCCATTGAAATCAATCACAATCACAAGTTTAATAGGTAATTTTTGCAATAACGAAAGTGTCTTACGGTCTTTTTAGTGCTGAATTCATATATATTAAAACTAGTTTAAATAATACAATTCAAAAATTTCACTCTAAATTTTTTTCACCTGACTAAAACAAATCCATAATTTTTTATTAAATTATTATTCTAATATTAATTTTTAAATTATAATATTAATAAATATTTTTAAAATAAGTATTATAGTATTAATAATATTAATAACAACATCAAATATTAATAAATATTACAATAATGAGATTAATATATTATTAATAATTTTAATAATATTAACATGTAATGATTAGCTTTAATAATATTATTAAGTAAGTCCTCCTAATTTATTATGTTTTTTAATGTAATAATATTATTATTATGATTTATGGGCAAGGAATAATCGGGATGATCGAGTGTTTTGTTATCCACTGATATATAAGACCTTATTGTTTATGGGACAAGGGATCCACCTCCTAGTAGTGATTTGACTTTTAAGTCTACCGAGGCATATATACTTTACCCCCGTAATTTTGAACTTGTGACCTCCCCGTAATTTTGAACTTGTGACCCCTTAGGATGAAACACATGCTCTCATAGGTCCCCATATTACTAGTATAGTCCTTATCGTTGTTAGTGTAACCCCTTATTGTTATTATCAGACTTCGTAACCCCCATATTTTTATTATTGTGCCTTTAAATTATTATTGTTAGGTCGGCTAGATTACATCGTGGCCCCACTAAGATTACATTGTGGCCCCATGGACTTCTATATATAGAAATGAGGTTTTGTAATTTGTATCATCCAAGAATTGTCTGTCCATGTAATGTATTGGAGGTTGTCCCTCGAAGTGGCTTATTTCTAAGGCGTTGATATCTCTTTTCTTCTATTTTTTGGAGCTAGTTTCACAACATGCTCTTAACCATTAGCCTAATTATTTTAAGGGTTTCAACTCTTCTTGATATCCAAATTGTGGGTTATAAGTTTCATATTCATTTAAATTGAGTTCCTAGGTTACATAACCCAACTCATACATATTTCTCCTTACATGTGCTCTATGAATGGAGCGATATTTTATTAATGTGTACGTGCCCCAATTAGCATAGGAGACATCGTCCTCGCCCAGTGACTACACATGACTAGTTTGCTCCGCACACTATGAATGATTATGATTTGCGATGATGATCGACAAAGAAGATTAAAATTAGGTTTTCCAAAAGGGTGGAAAACCCTAACCTTTGGTCTCATTCTCATACATTTGGCCTTTTTTTGGTAGCTATATGCCACTCTCATTTTTCTATATCTATGAGGCCTTTTTCTCGACGCCAATTATCTCGTTCCACATGTGTTAAATCGATGTAATAATATTTTTATATTACTAAGATATGGGTGGGGGATTAATCGATGATTGAGTGTTTTGTTAAAGCAAGTTATGCAAAGGTCATCGCGTTCAAACCCCCGTGGGTGAGCCCATTAGGTTAACCCTAGCTTATCTGTTAGATATGGTTTGCAAGTGATTACACTGAGGCAGGAGAGTTTTCAACAACATGATGTCATATATATATATATATGTTATTAACATTATTAATGTCATTATTAATATTAATAGAATTTAAGTAATAATAATAATATTAACAATATAAAAATATTGCTAATGGTAATAAAAGTATTTTTAATAATATTATTATATAAATAATATTAATGTTGAGGCATCCTCGCTTTGTTCATCCATGGTGTCCCAAATCAAAATTTCCTTTTTATCCTCTTGGATCAACTTCGATCTCATTGTGGAGGAATGCCATATTTTTCTATTAAATCAAGACTATGGATCGATGCTCAAACTTAAAACAACGCCCTTAGTGTTTTCCTAACTCTATAGTGTAACCACCAAACAAACACACAACTCTATGATCCCCCAAATTCGTTAGCCTCTTTAACCGGGGTTGTAACATACCTCCTCATACATACCCAAAAAAATCTTTATAAAAAAATTGTAATATGATCTCATTCTACCATTAATTTTTTGGTATTATGTGTAAAAATTCCAATAATTAAAGAGAATTAACATGTCCTTCCGGGACTATAGTTGGCATATGCCTCTAGAGTTATAGTACTTACTTTTCTGACTCCATTGAGTTATCATTATAAATATCCCTAAAAGGTTTAATGAAAAACCTTCATCTTGTCCTTTCTCATATGATACTTTAGTTCACCCTCATCAACATGATAGGTCACACACTTCGAACAATATAGTATAATAGTTCATTTACAATTTAGTTTTGGTGCATAATTATTTTAAGGGTTTCAACCCTTCTTTCGATAGCTAAATTGTGGGTTATAAATTTCCTATTCATTTAAATTGAGTTCCTAGGTCACATAACCTCACCATATGTGTTTCTCCCTACATGCACTCTATGAATGGAGTCATATTCTAACACATGTATGTGCCCCACTTAGCATATGCCATGTTAGCCCTACTCATGTGACTACACACAACTATTTTGCTCCATGCACTATGAATGATTATGATTTTCAATGATGATTGGCTTATGAGGTTAAATTAGGCTTTTTCAAAAGGGTGGAAAACCCTAACCTCGGTCTCATTTGTGAATTTATCCTTTTTTCAGTGGCTAGATGCCAATTTTCATTTTGATATACCGCTGAGGTCTTTCTTGATGCCATTATCTCGTTCTCACGTGTTGAATGGATGTATTTTCAAATAGGAAATAGTTCATTCGTCGATGCCTATCAAATTTGTAATTTTAGGGTAAATGTTTATTTGATTTGATTTTTACACTATCAAATTTTTTTGTTTAAATGTTTTCTATTTAACTATGCAATATTTGCTGAAATTAAGGTAAGTACTCCAAGGTTTTGGAACATCGTGTGTTCATAACCTTTAGTAGTAATGGCCAAAAAGGTACTCATCTTGCTCACTTATTTTTAGTCATATCTATTGAAATTTTATATTCTTTGAATTTCCTATATTTCATACCTTCTTCGGGTTTTTATAGCTACCCTCTTTCTCTCGAACACACCCTTAAAGGCTATAACAAAAGTATTCTCAACTTTCATGAGGCTATCTAGGGTTCGATATTGACCCTATATTTTCAATACCCTCTCCTCTATATTTGTTTATGGTAAAGTGCCAAATCATTCTCCTACATTTCTTTTATATTTTATTTAATTGTCTCTTCGTTTTCCCTAATAGGGTATTTAAGGATTTACTATTTTTCTTACATATAGTATTGTAGGCGACTATTTTGCTTTGAAAATTCATGTATATAATGTTGGAAAATAATAATAAAAAAATGTAATTTACTATTAAAATCGGTAAAATTTTACGAATATCATGCATTTAATCATATATATGTAAAATATAAGTGAATATTTTTTTCAAAAATAACCCATTTAAGTAAATTTCTCGCCCCTAAAATTTTCCATAATAATTTGGATTTCTATATATTTTACAGAGTGACATCATTGAAGGAGAATGTGCCTAACCCCAAGTAAATAATCTCTCTTTTCACTTTGAAATATAATTTCATTCATTAGATGTCCAATTTATACTTTGGGACTTTGGTTTGTTCTAATTTCATCTCGCTGGGGTATCGTCAAGATTATGCTTGTGACGGGTTTATATGTCTTCAAAAATTCTCCTCTACGCCAGATTTAAAGGTATTTTCTCTTTTCCCGCACGACGCCCGTTCTTCACATGCGAACCGACATGCCAAGATTTTTATATTAACATCATCTAGGAACTTCTTATATTCTATTAAATTCTATTCTATTTATGTCATTTATCGATTTACAACTATAAAAAAAATACAAAAGTTGAAAGCCTACTGTTTCAAGGAATTTTTAACGCTCTTAGTTATCTCGTCCGTAAAAGTAAGTATATATATATATAACAATAAGCACATGCACTTTTCTTCGATACAGTATTGCATGACTAGTCTTTCTAGTTAATATTATTATGAATGTTTCCTTTCCTTCGCTACTACTCGCTGGATGTGACTCAATTCGTTAACCTAAGCTTAACATGTTTGAATTGTATTAACATGTTGCGACTTAATAAAGTAGACTAAGAATTTCTTAGTCATAACTTGTAATATTTTTTTCTTTATTCTTAACAACCTAACATAGATATGAATTAATAATTCACATTACCTCTTACAGCATTCTTATATAGCCATTCTTAACAACCTAACATGCAGATGAATTAATAATTTGCATTACCTCTATATAGCTATTCACGAGAAGTCTTGTTTTTGTGGTGTCTCTCTAAATTCTTGGACTTAGTCCATATATTTTTCGAGATATCGTATTTTGTTCGTAATGTCAATATATCTAAAACAATTTTTTTAACATTATTTCAAAATTTATATAAAATAATACAGAAAATTACTATAGGTAAGTAAATATATATTTACTATAGCCAACAACCTACTCGCCCACACCCAAAAAAAAGATCAAATATTTTTAGATTGTATAAATTTGGTGATAGAATTTCAACTTTTTCAAGAAATTAAACTAAAATCAAGAGACCATAGGACCACAATTTAACAACATGTGCATACAAACATCAGAGAAATTCAACCAAAGGATTCAATTTGATCTTGCAATGTACTAAAAAAAAATATTGAATCACTTAAACAAATTTGTGGAACCAAATTTGATTGCATAATAAAAACATGAAAGAGAAAGAATTTATCAATCACACAACGCAATATGTATTCGGGGAAAGAAAATGCTCAAAACCATGAAATCAGTGTATTGAATTAATTTAAGACCATGAAACAATACAATGCTATTTCCTCACTAAGAAAACCTTGCACTCGCCGATCGTCTCACTCGATCTAGAAAACTCGGCCCAATACTTAACCAATTCTCACCATGTCTTCCCAACCTTGCTTATGCATTCATGTATGAATCGTGGCCCTATTAATTAGGAAATTCCTTCGAATTCGATTACACAATTAATCTAAGGCTTGCTGTGCCCCCATGCATGACCCGTACAATTTTCTAATTATACAACTAATAGTTATCTTTCCTTTAACCCCCAATCCTAACCGGGCTTCCTTAGAGCTAACATGTAACAACTCGTTTATAGTGAATTATCAATTAATCGATTGATCACTACTTTTGGAATTAAATCATATTTAATTCACCGGACCTCTCACTAGCTCATCTCTCGCTAGAAATTGTTAAACCGATTTTAAGTCAATTTCTTGAGTTAACTAATTACAACTCACAAACAACTATAATCGATCCCCCTAAAAATAGGAAATCCCCTCCCCATGCCTCCTCTTTGACCCTCAACTCGAATTTTCTAAGACAACTCGCCTTTCCGATTTAGTTAACTAACATAAGATTTCATGTGATGGAATTAAAATTTCTCTTCCAATTTAATTAAGGGAAAATTAAATCGAAGCTCCTCGTGCCATTTTCGCTCGCAATTTCAACATTCCCTATCCATAATAAAGGGATTATCTCGCTACCCCGATCATGCCTCTATGGAACTCGAACTTGCCTCTTGATAGTGCCTTCGCGAAGACGTTCACATCCCGCTCCCTTGTCGAATGAACTCTAATGACATAATCCACCTCTCGCAAACAATTTCGGTGATGATACCGAATATCAATATGCTTGGACCCGTCATGAAAATTTGGATTAAATGAGCATTTAATGCAACTTCCGGTTATCACAATATATCACTCAGATCCATCTCGTTGACCAAAAAAAGAAAAAAGTATCTTCCTCATCCATATGGCCTCATATGCTACTCCGGCTCGCTTCCATGTGTACTTTGCCTCCACCGAAATGAGTGAAACTAACTTCGTTTCTTGTTGTAATGGGAAACTACAAATTGATCCTATGTCGAAGATGTCTGCTAATTTTCTCTTCCCGTCGGATGGTCTCCCCTACCTAATTCCCACAGAAGCCTTGAAGCTTCACTACCTCTATCTATTTGTACCATAACCCATATTTTGTAGCGCTTCTAAGGCATCTCAATACAAGTTTTCTCGCCGTCCAAAACAGTACTGTAGGCTTAACCATAACTTGACTAAGATGGTTAACTATATAGAATATCCCTAGTCATGTGTTCATTAAATAAATGGGGTGAACCCACAAGCTTCCTATAAATAACATCCACTACGCCTCGAAGTAACATCCTCCTTCCTCCGCTCTCGCTAGAGGAGTCTCCATGGTTTGCCGACCTCCATGTGGAACTTCGTAATCGCGTTGGCATACTTTCCCCGAGATACAAATAACTCCCCCATCTCTTGCCATGCTTCCCCCGTCCTGTGAAATAGTGCAAGATCCCCATGTCCTTCATCTCAAATTCTCTCGTAAGGTCCCTTGCAAGATTTTATGAGCTACTCATCACGTGTCAATATCATATCATCGACATAGCACAATAATAAAAATCTTTACCATCAACCACAATATGATATAGGTTTGCATCCTCTTCACTCTTGGGTGAAGCCCAACCTAGTGAAATAATGGTCAACCCTCGTGTACCAAGCATGAGGTTCTTTGCCTAACTCATATAGTGCTCTCTTTGTGTTTGCACACATGCGACTCCTTGTTTAAGGTTTCAAAACCTTCCAGCCTACTCAATGTACACTTCTTCCTCAATAACTCCATTGAGAAAGATTGTATTTACATCCATTTGATGTATCTTTCCGTCCCGTATGTGTTGAGAGTGAAAGAATGGATCTCGATAGATGAGTACCTTGTGATTTGTGCAAATTTATCATCATATTCAATACCTCACCCCGAGAGAATCCTCTCGGCCATAAATTTGACCCCGTGCTTATCCACAGCCCCCATCTTACTTTTGCTTCACCTTGTAGACCCACCTAGAGCCTACAACTAACTTCCCATCGGTCTGGGGACAAATTCCCATGCACTCGTTTCGATAATGGAGTCATGCACCTTAACCATGGCATCAATCCACACTGGTTGTTACAATGCTTCCTCAAAAGAGGATGGTTCTATATAAATACCTTTGCTCATAAGAGCGCCATGTATGCAAGGTACCACTCGGGGACCTTCTCTACTCAAGGCGATGTGGGTGCTCCCACATTCTCTCTCGCATTAGCAACAAACCTGCCGGCCCTCTTTGTGTGATTCCTTCCATCTCTCGTGATGGATATGTATGAGTGGTTTCTACGACTTTTCGTTCTTATGCTTATGGCTACTCCACATCCCGAGGTTCATCCTTTGGAGCCAAGAGCTCTCAACCGCATGCAACTCAAGCTCCCTCTCAAGGGACAATCACATGACTTTCTTTTCATCGACCCTCACATTTATTCTAACCATTGTCTTCGTGTGTTGGAAAGTACACCCAATAGTTGTGAGGTGTATCATTGTACCCCACAAATATCCCCAAATATATTGTTGGTTCTAGCTTCTTCCTGCATCTTTCGTTACATTGCAATAAATTAGATGAACCAAAAATTTTAAAATAGGACACATCTAATATCTTACCCGAAAAGCCTTCTCTAGTGTACTCATCTCAAGTATCTAATGAGGACTTATGTTTTGCAAAAATACTCTGTATTGCATGCTTCCACCCATAGATGCAAAGGTAGGCCCCGATCATGAAATATACTCTCTACGTTTTCCCACAATCGTTATGCTTGTTCTTTCCCCCGCAACTCCATTGAGGCTATGGGTTATGAGGTGCAATCAAATCTCTTCAAATTCCTTCTAAGGCACATAATTTCGAATTCGTTAGATATATATTCTCCACCATTTTCACCTCCTTAGAGCCTTCACCTTCTTCCCCGTGTATTTATTAAAAAGTGCCCGGAACTCACAAAAATTGGAGAACGTCTAATCTTTCTCTCCTCGCATGAAGAAAATCCAGCCTCTTTCTTGAAAAAATCATCAACAAAAATCACATAATACACATGCTTTTCTCGTGGAAGTTGTCGAGAATGGTCCACACACATCCGAGTGAAATATCTCGCGGATTGCCTTAGCTCGGATTTCCTTATCGTGAAAGGTGGTCTTCGTATACTTTCCCAATGTACACCCTTTGCATGTACACAAGTTCAGCCTTGGAAGTCCGAGAAATCTATTGCATGATCTTCAAAGCGCCATGATGAAGATGGCACAATCTCCCGTGAAATAACTCACCAATGTCTCGTTCTCCACCTTCTCTTCTTGTGGTGGTCAATGCATCACAATTTTATACATCTAGTTTGTAGAGGTTCTTTACTCGAACCCCAATATTTTTCACCTATCCCATGGGTTTGTGACAAATGAACACCTTTCTTCACCGAAGATCACATCATAGCCACGATCTTCCAACACAACAACAAAAACAAAATTATTCTTTAAACCAAGAACATAAATGACATCTTTAATGTAGGGCTTAACTTGTCTTCTGTGCTTTTAACCCACCAACATCGATAGACGGCGCATATTCTTAGTCATCACCCATCTCGATGTGCATCCGGAGATCCTTCTCCTCCAAGCTACCGAAGAATTCTTTTCTGCTTGGTCATATAGAATGAAGCTCCATTCTCCAAGTACCACACATACCCCATCACCGATGACACCATGCATGTGATGAGAGGTTCAATTCGAACTTTTAAAGAAAGTGCTTCAATTCGTCGCTCCTCTCGAGGCCTTCCCGTTGCTCTTCTTTTGTAGAGAAGTTGTGACATGGTGTCTATGTTCGGCGATGCTTGAAACATTTTACCTTTGATAAGTCTCACTTCTTTATTGCCTTGCCGGACTCGATTTAGAATGGGACGCTCCATTTTCCTTTTCTTCACCTTTCCGTGCCCAAGGAAAATTGTCCTCGTCATCAATATTTGAAGAGGATCCCATCTCAAGTGTTCCATCGAATCTCTTCGTACTGCCAAGTCACCTCACAATCGCTCCTATTTTGGTAGCTTCTCCTCCCATTTATGGAGTCCCGCTAGCTATGCCAGCCTCTTGGGAAGGCCTAGAAGAGCTAGGCTCACCAAATCATCATCGGCACACCGCAACGTCACCTCGACACTTCCAAGCTCATCTCAAAATTGGAGTGAACTTCTATCATATTGTTGACCGTGTCACCCTTCTCCTTATTGATCTTTATGAGCTTGTATTTCGCCACAACTTCCGTGGTCACCGGCTATTCTAAAAATATATTTTAATTCCTTCCACATAGCATATAGAAGCCTTTCTTTCCATGGAGACTCGAGCCACTATGACCTCAACTCCTCTAACAAGATCCTTCTCGCCTTGCTACATTCTTCTTCCATGCATCAAGAAGTTGAGTATCCGTTGTCAAAAGGGTGGGGAATATTACCGTCTATGAATGAATTCAATATGTTGTCCTCGGGCACTTCCTCCATCCTCGTCCTTCCATGCTATGTAATTTGAATTTCTCGAGTGCATATTCGAGTCTCCAAGCCATAGAAAGACATCTTGATCCGTCGCTAGTCTTGAAGAATAAATATGCAAATTTGAATCACTTGTTCAAAAATAACCGGAATTCTTCTCTTCTATTGTGATTCCTCGGTGCTCTAATACCATGTAGAAATTATAACCAAAGGGATTCAACCCGATCTTGTAAATTACTAAAATAAAATACTAAATCCTTCACAATTTGCGGGAAACAAATTAATCGCACAATCGTATAATTAAGAGAAAGAAATTAATATTCACACAACACAAGATGTATTTGGGGAAAGAAATTTTTTCAAAACCCCGTTATCTATATATTACATTAAGTCAAGACCATGAAACAATACAATGTTATTTCCCTCACTCGATAAACTTTGCACTATGCGTCGATTCTCACTCTTTGATCATGCTCGAATGTAGAACGATATAAGCAAGATTGGTCCAATATGTTGAAATTTGCAAAAAGAAACAAATGAAATTGGAAACCGTAAATGAAAACTAGAAAATGGCACCTAGAAATGGCTACCATGTGAGGCTTTTGATTTAATTTTCCCTTAATAAATTGAAAAAAAAATTGTAATTTCATCTCATGACAACTCGTACTAGTTAACCGAGTCAGAAGACTTAGTTAGCTTAGGAAATTGGAGTTAGAGGTCTAAGAGGATGCATGCAAAGGGATCTCCTACTTTTTAGGACCCCGGTTGAGTTATTTATGAGTTTTAATTAGTTAACTCAATTAATTGAGTTAAAATCGCCTTAACTAGTTCTAACCGAGAGATGAGGTAGTGAGAGGTCCAAAGAATTAAATTAGATTTAATTCACATGCAACGATCAATCGCTTAACCGATAATTTTCTATCAATATTTGTTGCATGTTAGTTCTAAGGAAGGCACATTTGAGATCGAGGTTAAAGGAAGATAACTATTAGTTGTACTATTAGAAAATTGTACAAGGGTCATGCATGAGGTCACTAGAAGTCCTTGAAGGATTTCGTAATCATTAATTGGTAATTTCCTAATTAATAGGGGCTTAATTAGCTCAAGAATTCAGAAGAAAGGTAGGGCGTACGTATGCAAGAAAAAGGTTAAATACTCGATTGATTTTTCTTAGATCAGTAAGCTAAGCCTTCGAGCAGATCTGAGTGAGATAGTCAACATAGTGTGAATTTCTGTGAGAAAGAATTGTATTGTTTCATGATATTGATTTATGAAATATAGAGATAGAGGGGTTTTTGAGCAGCTTCTTTCCCCATATACATCTTGTGTTATGCAATTGATTATTTCTTTCTCTTTCTTATATGTGATTGTGCGATCGTGTTTTGTTTCTACAACTGTAGGAAGGATTCAATATGTTGTTTTAGTAAACTACAAGATCGTATTGAATCCCGTTGGTATATTTTCTACATGGTATTAGAGCGCTTAGGAATCACAATAGAAGAGAATAAACTGACTTTGTCCCAAATCTGGGTTCAAATTTGTATATTTATTCTTTCTCATCTGAAGAAAGAGATCAAGAAGTCTTTCAATGGCTTGAGACTATAACATGCTTCGAGGGAAATTCAACATATAGCATAAGAACAAGATGGAGGCATTTCTAGAGGAAAAAAGACCGAAGGAATTCTATAGACAATGATATTCCCAAGCCCGTGCCACAAATGCTCAACTTCGATGCATGGAAGAAGATGGTAGCAAAGGTGAGAAGGATCTTGTTAGAGGGATTTCGAGATAATATTGTCTTGAGTCTCCATGGAAGGTGACCTGATATGCTATGGAAGGCCTCGACAGATTTGTTTCAAGACTAACAGAATTACAGGAAGTTGACGCTCGAAAGACAAGCTCATAAAGATCAAGATGGAGGAAGGCGAGACGATATCAACATACTTGATGAAGTCGACCGAATGTTGAGATGAGCTTGGAAGTGTTGGTGTGACAAAGAGTCTGCAGATGATCAGTGAGCCTAGCTCTTCGTCTTCCCAAGAGTTGGTATAGTTACCAGACTCCGTGAATGGGAGGGAGAAGCTACCATACTAAGAGTGTTTGTGGTCCAACTTGGTAATAGAAGAGATAAGGAAGAGCACCCGTAGGCGGGATTCCTCTAATAAAGAAAATAAGAATATTTTTCATCGTCGGAAAAGAAATCCATGAAAGAAGTCCCAAGGTGAAGAGGAAAGTGAGACTTACTCAAGATTAATTGTTTTCACCGGCCACGAGCACGAGAAATATGCTTCGAATTTTCCATTTAAGAAGGCAAGCAAGAAGGAGCTTGTAGTTGTAGCTAGTGGAAGCACTAGATTCACAGCTTGAACTTGATCTTACTCTCATTGCATGCATGGCCAATATCAGCAATGGGATGCATGTGGTATCTCGACACGTGTGTCGTTCCATATGATGGGGAATAGATATCTCTTTAGTGACTCGAGGAGAAGGATCTCCATCAACATAGAGTTTGGAGATGACTGGAGGTATAGCGCGATCGACATAGGTACAATTACCTTTCGCAGGGATTCGGGATACCTTCTCAGATCGATAGATGTTTCGTATGTTCCAGGACTAAAAAATATTCATGTTTCCGTAGTGGCATTGGAAGACCATGGTTATGATGTCATATTTATAAAAGGAAAGGTGTTTCTGCATACATCGCCACTAAACCGGTGAAACATACGGTGTAAGATTCAAGAACTTGTATGCTCTCGAGGTCAAGGATGAATGAAAATATTTGAGAAGCAACAACATGTAGCCTCGCAGAGTAAGGGCTTCCATAAGGTCATGGGAGCAAAACAATAATCGGATAAGCAGAAGGAGACCATGGGAAGTATCCACTTAGAAGATACCTCTGTGGAGGGGGAGGGGGAATTTTGAGCTAGATGTGCAGAGGTGAGTACATGCACTTCCATACCTCCCAGGAGAGGTGGGGCAATGTGCGTACATAATCCCAAGAGAATAAATTTGGGCAGTGGTCCATTGAGATGGTATGTCTCATAGATCGAACTCCGGCTACGAGGAGCCCACAAGATAAATGGTAACAGTGAAGGATAATTTAGATTTATGCATGCATGCCATTAAGACAAAAATCATAGTGATGTATGTCGACTGGAGTGCATATAGGAGCTTCACAGTTGCGTAGGAAAAGATGCAAGATTTAGGAGCAAAGACAGAGATTTCGTAGACAAAGCAGCAAGAATTCAGTAGCAAAGTGAGAGGCTCTAATGACAAATGCATTATACCGATTTATTTTTTGGAGGATATTCAATTTAGGAGTTGCAGGAGCAAACAACATCAGAGAAGCAAGCGTGCTTAAGCTACAATCTCCAAAGGCACCGGATTGGGATAGATTGAATTCATTCTTTGTTGAGAGAGAGTGTTGAAATTTGCAACAATAAATAGTGAAATTGGCAAACTTAAATCAAACTCTAGAAAGTTGCACCTAAATGGCTACCATATGATGCTTTTGATTTAATTTTCCTTAATTAAATTGAAAGAAAAATTGTAATTTCATCTCATGACAACTTGTGGCTAGTTAACTGAGACATGAATACTTAGTTAGCTTAGGAAATTCGAGATAGAGGTCTATGAGATGCATGCAAAGGGATATCCTACATTTTAGGACCCCCGGGTTGAGTTATTTGTGAGTTGTAATTTGTTAACTCAATTAATTGAGTTAAAATCATTTTCTTTTAACTAGTTCTAACTAAGAGATTAACTAGATTTAATTCACATGCATGTGATCCAATCAATTGACTGATAATTCCACTATAAATAGTCAATATGTAACACGTGTTTGTAAGAAGTGCCTAACTAGGGACTAGTAAGTTAAAGGAGATAACCATATTAGATTATTAGAAAATTGTACAAGGCCAAGTGCATGAGGTCATTAGGAAGTCCTCAAGGGATTTAGAAATCATTAATTGGAACATTTATAATTAGTAGGGGCTCAATTAGCCCAAGAATGCATAACCCGGTAGGCCAAACATAGGCAAGTAAAAGGATAAATACTTTAACGATTTTCTTAGATCATAAAGCCGCCGAGCGGTGATTAGAGTGAGACAATCAACATAGTGCAGAGTTTACTTCCGCGTGAGAAATAATTGTATTGTTTCATGATATTGGATTTATGTAGTTAGAGATAGAGGGTTTTGAACATAATCTTTCCCCATATACCTTTTGTTATGTGATTGATAATTTCTTTCTGCTTATATGTGATTTTGCGATCGTGTTTTGTTTCCGAAAATCAGAGAAGGATTTAGTATTCGTTTTAGTACATTATAAGATCGTATTGAAACCCGTTGGTAGATTTTCTACACAATAGCACCTCTTCCTAACCAAATTACACATTCCCCGTTGTTTCAGCTCTATTAATTAGGAAATTCCCAATTAACATCGTACAATACCTTCAAGGCTTCCCCGATGACATCATGCATGACCAGACAATTTTCTAATTATACAACTAATATTTATCTTCCCTTTAACTCAATCTTAGTTGGGCATTCTCCTTAGAACCGATATGCACAACTATTTATAATGAATTATAAGTTAACTTATCGACTACTAATTTTGAATTAAATCGTATTTAATTCACCTGAATCTATCACTAGCTCTCGCTAACTAGCTAAGATGATTTTAACTAAATTAATTGAGTTAACTAATTACAACCAACAACAATTGTATCTCGTCCCCCTAAAATCATGAGAGAGCTCTCTACATGTCTCCCTTCTCATACCCTCAACTCGAATTTACTAAGCTAACTAAGTCTTTCTCGACTCGTATAACTAATACAAGTTGTCATGTGATGGAATTAAAATTTCTCTTCCAATTTAATTAAGGGAAAATTAAATCAAGCCCCTATGGTGCCATTCCTAGGTGTCATTTTCTCGGTGCCATTTCTCTGGTGTGCCATTTTCAATATTTCTTGTTTCCAATTTCAACATGTTGTTAGGTATATCAATAGAATTGATGATTGTTAAAATGGACTCGCTCATATATATTTTGTAAAGAAAAAATACATAAATATTTAATTTTATTAGGTTTCAAGGTTCGTGTCATTCATATTTATTATCAATAGTTTTTTCTTTAATTTGTTTTTCTAAAAACTTAGTTTGGTGTGATGGGCCTATAAGTTAGTCAAAAATTAGTTTTCATGTGATGGCCCTAAGGGGTCAGCTGGAAAACTTATTTTTCATGTGATGTCCATAAGGGATATGATCCATGGATCCAGTGGATCCATTAGGTACAACAAATACCATATAAATAGTCATAGGAACCCTCAAGTGGCGATAGAGGGAAACACCTCAAAAGAGAGGAGTGATGGGCCTTTAAATTGTACATAAATTAAGGCCTTTCTAACCTTTATTAGTCACATAAAAGATATATTAAACCTATCCTTATACACCGAATAATTTTTTTTAAGCTTTAATATGTTATTAGAAAGGTTTAGAGATAATTGCATATTTGTTCCTAATATTATTTATTTTTGAAGAATATTGTGAGAATATTAACACATGAAGATTTGGAGAAGGAGATAATTTAGACTGTTCCCTACTGGTTGAGGATCAATATTGATAATAAATGAACAAAGTATCATGAAATTATTGAGAAATTATGGAATACCCCGGGAGCTCCAATGATTGAGAAAATCTAGGAATGTGTTCCCTATCATTTAATGTAGATTCCTAGTGTCGGGAACCAGATCCACTATTTGATAGATTTTGAGGGGAAAGCCTCCTCCTTTCAAGGATAATTCTTCCTCATAATTTTTTATAATTACCAATTCAAATTGGCCTATAGGAGTAGGTATTGTTTAGTTCATTGTGAGAAAACTTATATTTTCTAGAAGCTCCATTTTTTTTTCGCAGGTTGTACTTGGGACCGATTCAATTATAATGAAGTTCGGGTGCCATTTTTAGCTTCTAAGGCTTGGTTTCCTCCAGAGAATCTGAGTCTCCCTTGGGCTTGGCCATCCCAGGAGCCTCGTGAGCTCTCTTGCATAATTTCTTTATGTTCTTTTTCACTTCTTATTCACATGCACCTCTCATTTCTCGTTTTGCATATTTTCGTATTTAGTATTGTTTATTTTCTTGTTGTAGGATTGAGTTAAATGATTGAAATGAGATATTTTGACATTTTTTTACATATTCAAAAGCATTATTAATCCTTAGAATAAATTTTTAAGGTAATATTAATCATTAAGCTACTTGGATTTGTTACTAGTTCACGAATATAAGATTTCTAGAAAAGTCTCGTAGCGAAACAGTAGTAAATTTCTCGCTATTTTTTTAGAATGAGTTAATGAGATTCATTTGAGTTGATTCCACTTTGGATTAGGTCATAATAATTTTAAAGTTAATAACACGATTTACCCCATTGAATTTTAACTTTATTAGGTTAGGTATTTGATATATTAACTAGATCACTAGTTCTTCAATTTCCATATTTTATAGTAGTAATTTTCCGTTATTTTTTAGCACGTGTGAACAATGTGGTATTTTTGAGTGATTCCACATGGAATGGAGAAATAAGACATCCTACTTACTAACAATTTTTTTTCCCATCCCATTTTCATTTGATTTACTTAGTCATTCGTGAGTTATTTCCAAAACAAAACTTTGGTAAAGACAAAGATAACTTTGTGTAGCACATGTAAACTCGACTAGATTTGCTCCTAAATCTTGGTTTTCGTCCTACAGCTTGAATGACTCCTAGGATCTAAATCCATGATTTAGGAAGAATAAAAACCACTTAGGACATTAATTTTCACAAAGTATAATAGGCCTTTTTATTTGAATTCATGCTCTTTAGATTTCAATTATAAATTTTTGTTCTGCCTAGGATGAATTTATTTTCAAAGAAACACTTCCATTTCTCGCAATTACTTTAGGATTTGAGTTCACTAAATTCATCCCATTACATCGATCAACAAAATAAGGACACATTGTATGTTGCACATATAGTGCCGATACTCTGAAGTTTGTACGATCCTCAAGCCGATAATTAAAGTTGGTATTCTTTGGAGAGTTAAAATTCTTGTTGCAATACCGAGGCTCATCACTTTTGGCAATCAGTTCCCCGGATGTGTCAAAGTATGCTTTCTTTCTTCCCCTAGTTGATTCATTTATTTTCTTTTTGCAAAAAAAAAAAATTTGCATTAGGAATATTTCATTTCAAAACATAAAATTGCATCGCATTAGCATTCTTATTCAAAAAAAATATTTAAGAATACTTCTCCAACACCCCCCCACCCATTTAATCACGTGGTGCGTAAGAACCACATCACTATCCACTTTTGTAGGTAGAAGAATAAGAGATGCATAAGAGAAGGTAGAATAAATTGATGGAGATGATGACAATGAAGAAGATCCTCTTGGATTTCCCATTCAAATGATGCTAATGTCGTTGTGCATACGAAGATTATCCTCTCCATATTTCCTTCCCAAATTCCATGGTAGCAGGAGGTCAAAGGATCCGTAAACATTTCTCTTTGAATTTGGAAATACTTTTTATATCTTTACACGCTTATCACTATCCTCAAAATATATTTGTCTCTCACAACACTGAAGGATAGAGTTCTTGTATTTTTCCATGAGCAAATAAAATTATCCATATATCTGCTTGAATGACAAACTGACATTTTAATGCACATAAATATTCAACATCCTACATGTTTTTTCAGGAATTGAATCAACAAGACATAGTCCTTGAAGATTCAATAGAGAGGTTCATGTATAATGTTAAGAGGAAAAATTATATCATTTAGGATTTGACACACTTAAAACCATCTTACTTAGAACAATGAGACAAGATGATGACGACCTCCTCAATCTGAGTAAAGGAGATGTATACCAATTGTCATTTGAAGAAATTTCCAGAAACATGCAAGCGCATATCAAGAGAAAGGGAAAGTAAGTGTAAACCAACATCAACATTGGTAAGTCAATATGAACTTGGAAATTTTCTTGATAACTTTAAACATAAATTCTTAGCAATTCATGAAAAAGTAGAAATGTTAAGAATGCAAATGAGCAAAAGAAGATGTCGATATTTGCTTTGGTCCAAGTAATCATATTTCCGTCATTACCAAGGTTGAAGGAAGCTTACCATGAGGAAAAATGAGTAATCCAATCACCAAAGAAGCTGGCGTGTTATGTAGCTCCAAGAAGACCATGGCAAACTTAGTCAACTTGATATGACAAGTTGACCTACTTCACAATTTCAAGCTTATTCATTCACATCTCAAAGCAGCAATTGTAACACACTCTTTTCTGTAAACTCATTGCCTCAACTCCAAAACAAATCTTGGCAACAAGGTTGGGAAGAACCTTATGGGAGAAAACCACAATATCCCTCAATATTTTCCTCAATATCCTCCATACCCAACTCCATGCTATCCCTACACCCACCTCCACCACAACCAAAACCTAAACCACATCCATTCATAGATCCACTTCACTCAAATACCTATACCACCATTTCCGAACCCATAAAAATACAACTCAACCATCTTACAATGATGAATTAGTACACATACAACATATCCTCTTGATATAAATGGTAACTATCTTAGCTCGTGTGTTATATTTAAAAAGTGATTCTAATACTTATCAAGGAAAACATTCATAAAAAGAAGATTCAAAATGAGAAGACCAAAGAATCATGGGTTGTAATTCTCACGAAGAGCAGCATCGAATCGTATATTGAGAAAGTTCCATCATGTTTACTCATCATAGTCTCATCCGTTCAAGAGAATAATAAGAAAAAAGAGGTAGATTTAAATTTCATGGTAGAAGAAGACATGAAGAATGATCCTAAAGGAGTAAGCAACCAAGGGCATCACAACTATATTGAAATATGGTTCCATACAGACATTGTTGCAAGAATACCTCTTCTTCAAAAAGTACCCGATACTTTACCTACCACGTCGTTGGTCTCTCATATTCGTGTACATGTCAAATCATGTCTTTCAAGCCTACATGGCTTCTATTTGTCATCTCGATGTGCACATGGCTCCATTGAAGTATTCCTATGCTTGAAAGAGATTTTTCAAGTAGAATAGGATAGAAATAAAAAATAAAAAATTAAAAAAGAGAAAAAAAAGAACAAAATCTCGTGTGAAACCCTATTTTGGAGGTGCCCTAGATTGGGTTTCACTAATTGAAAACCTCCATGAGGCGGTCAATGGGTTGGAAAAACTGTAACAGGAGAAAAATAAAATATCCCAGTGAAAACCTCCCCTTCGAGGCACTCAGGAAGACCTACTAGTTGAAAACCTCATTAAGGAAACTAGTTGGCCTAAAGAAAAAAAAGAAAAAGAAAAAATGAAAAAATGAAAAGAAAAATTACTCCTTTTATCTCTCTCTAATTAATTCACTTTCTCTCCAACCTTTTCAAGCAACAAAAAAGCAAGTTGGCACCACGAAAAAAGTTGGTAAAAAATATAGTCAAAGGAAGTCAAACTCGACTTTCTCCTCCTTTGCTCGCATGCTCCAAAAGGACCTAGGTCATTCTCTTCCATCACCCTTACCCATTTCCAACATCCACCCATCATTTCCAAGCTTTCTTCATTCATTTTCCTCATTGTCCTAAAATGCCACAAGAACCTTGTTTTTGCTACAAGAAGTCCCGTTTTTTAGCAAAAATGTTTTTATTATATCCGGGAAAATGTCCATCCAATTTCAAGATGTTTCATGGGGGATGAATATGGATGATGGTAACATGCTCAAGCAATTTCAACAATTTCCGGTGCACAACAGTGAGAAATCAACCTCCATCACTTACAACCATTTTTAATTTTTCTCAATATTTGTGAATCCAATGGCCGAGATTTTTTATGGGAAGGTGCATACAAATTATGGTAACATGCTCAAAAATTTTCAAGTCAATCCACGCCTACCATTTGAGAGATATGGCTAAAAAACGTTTGCTACAAGGGGTTGTCCTTACCACTACAAGAAATTTTGTAATTGCTACAGGTGAAGTTACAACAAGCTACATGCAAAGGATCGAGGAAAACTACAAAGGGCCTTGATGTGTAAAAAAATAAATTAGGAGAGTCTTCCCATCATTTCCTTCCACCTTCTCATCACTCATCCATCTCAAGCACAAGGATTTTTCACTCAAACCCTACTTTTCACACCAGAATAGAATGTTTTCTAGAAAAAAACACAGAAGTTCCTTCGCTCTTTTTCCAAGGTCACACCACTTCTCATCATTATATAATCATACTAAGACCACCTCACACTCTCCCTCATCACTCATACATAGCTATAATCCTAAAACAAGCAAAGAAAGAGGCTGCCATAAGAAAAAGTAACTTCATGTAGGCAAGCCATGTGTAAGCACCAGAAAAGCCTTGAAGATGGTTTTGACTCAATCATGAAGACCAATAAGACTTGTGAGATGAATATGAAAACAAGAAGGAACTACAAGGGGGATCCTCCACCATCAAACATAAACGTGAAGACTCAGCAAGGTACTTGTACACACAAAACAAACAAGTCAAGTTAAAAACCTCAAAACAAAGAAGACATAACAAAGAATCAAGCAATAATACAAACATAGTGGTGCAACTCGACCTCAAACTCTCCTCCAAATCTAGCATGCATTATCCGCAACAACTCAACCAAGAGGTAAGGCTGTGAGTGAAACTTTTCTAACGTCACCCTTTGAATCTATTCTATGTTAAGAAAACATTAAAAGTGTGAGAAGGAAAGGTTCTCTTTTATAGCCAAAATCGCAGCGCAGAAACCTCGACCTTATCTTGTTAGGCGGATAAATCGTTTCGTGGACAAAAAAATCTCCCTAGTATCCTGCGTATAACTAGAAACAAATGACAAATGTAAACCTACTTTCTCTAGATTATATTTGATCTAGAATTATCTATAATGAAGGATTTAGGACTTACCTGTAGTCCAACGTTGATCATAGTCTTCTTTCTTATCGCTTTGAATACGTCTCCTTTCGAGATTTGCAATAAAAAAAATGAAAGAATCAGAAGCACCTGCATAATATAGACTAATTCATACACCATAAATCTATCTTGATGATCAAGGAATTCAAGAAATAATCCATTTAAATAAACAACTCATTGAGAAAACAGGATCCATTTGTATTATCTTTAATGAAAAAAGGAGCCTTACAACCATGTTCGCCTTGATGTCGTATAGGTCCTTTTGGGGTCCGGAACAAGCGTTTCCTCTACTTTGACAAGCCTTTGCACTCTCTCGACTAACATACACATGAGTGTGTAATCATTCCCATATGGTTAATCAGTTAAGAGAGTCTGAGTTTTTCCAGCAATTCTCCTCAAAAAATATCTAAGCCTAACTCCCCTTGAGGCTGAACTATGGCCTCAATTTATAGCAAAAGAGAAGAGGTTGCAGCTCCAAATAAGAGGGGATAGAATCCTCTTTAAAAAGGATTAAGTTCCACATACCAAGGGGTAGGCTCCTTTAATGGAGGGATGAATGTACATGAAAGGAGTGAAATTTCCACCGAATAATTGCTTCCAGAAGCTTCCAGATTCAACCAGCTGGGCTTCCAAATTTTACGTTCGCCTTCACTTTACCTTTTATAGGCAACCACACCTTAAATGAAGAAAAAGTACGGCCACTTTTGCATGCTCTAGAAGGAACAAATGCGACACCGCAAGTAATACTAAGAGAAAGTGCGATAGAAGTAATTTTATGACTTTTATAAGCTTTTCTCTCAATTTCAAGGCTTGGTTTTAGGAACTTGATGTTTGTAGACTTCTAAGGGAGTATTGTATGAGCAATGATGAACCCATACAGATAGTAAAATGTCATGGTGAAAATTTTAGTGTAACAGATTTCCCCCTAAAGTGCAAAGTCTGAGACCATTCGAAGAGTGATGTGCTTTATCAGTTTGAGGATTAGCTTGTGGACACCCCAGTTGGAATCCTGTAAAAACATTCAATGCAACACACACACACACATATATATCATCGCTGAGGTAGGCATTCCCATACTCAGATCAAATACTAACTAAAATATGTTTTGATGTAGAAATGATCTCACTATCACATCAATAATGTAGACACAGTATGGACACAACCATCTGTTATGAATAGTCTACTGCATAATGAATAATAAAACTCCTCGCAGCTTGGATGGTGGAAACTATATCCAGGGTCTTGATTTCCGCTACCCGAAGTAGTACGATTCTATCCATGCGATTGATTGTTTCGAAGTCGAACATGGTAGAAACTACTTGATTACCAGTCAATGATGTGAACTGTTAACAAGTGTGAGAGAAACCACCAATAATGAAAATGTCTCTCAAACTACTTAGTAAAATCTATGAAATGTGAATAAATGATCTGAAGTTGAACATTTCACAGAATCGTTCGATCGAAGGTCGATGATGCAACCTATCGTCGTAGGCGAGAAACCTGCCATTAAAGCATGCAGATTTCAAGGTATTGAAGGATTGTAGATCAACTTCCTAGATGATGAGCTGTCATCGATAGAAAGTGATCCGTCATGGGAAAGTCCATGACACGAAACCATTAGATCAAGTTTTGTAGAAATTTTTTGCAAGGAGTGACTCAGGGATGGTCAACGCGAATGGAGACACATGTTTGCAAATGAATGGTTTATTTTAACTGTCCTCTTGAACACATAATGACACTGTAGATGGTTTGGTGACAATTGACCTAAGCTAATACCAAGAAACCAGCTGAAGACTTTCAATATGGTTTTATTAACTGATAGGAAAAGGATTTTCCCAGCCCAGGTAGAAGTGTGACAAAAAGTGTCTTGTTCAAGGGTGGTAAACTGATTTTTAAACAAAGTGTAACAAATGAATTCGTTTTCTCTCTTTTTCCCCCACCATTTCTGGAAAGTACCTCTTTATTTTTGACAAGCTTGAGGAGGATAACATCTGCTTGTTATATAAGCTCATCCTTCGGATGAGTCCAACTTAGTATAAAATCGAACCCTAAGAAGGAGTGGTTCATTCCTGTTTGTAATTGACAGGTCCTTTACTGTTAAATTTTAACGAGTCCAATATAGGCGGTGTTTTTCAATTTTATGGAGTCAGAAGAAAAAACTTAAGAAAACTCCATGGGCGTACTTTTCGTAAATTTAGTCTCTCAAGCCCAAAAAAGGATAAAATAATACAGGAGAGAACTCTATTGACCATGATTAGTCAACATATGCCTTTTTCGTAAATAGTCCATTTCAGTCCGGAAAAGGGATAAACTTATACTGAAGGGATGACTATTCAGTTCCTTTAATGAGTTCGAATGGTCAAGTACTCGGCAATATTTTCATTTTTAGAGAGTCTGAAAAGGGCTTAAAAGAGAACTCCAAAGTTTTCGCTTTTTCGTAATTTTCAAGAGCTCAAAAAAGTGATAAAAGTATACTTAGTAGTTTCACTTTTTCTGTAAGTTTTTAACGAGTTCAAAAAAGTGATAAAAATGTACTCATAGTTTCGCTTTTTCTATAAGTTTTACCGAGTTTGAAAAAGTGATAAAAAATATACTCCTTTGTCAAAAAGACCATTTTAGCCAAAAAATCATGTATTCTGCACAAAAACACAAAAATTAAACATACATGTTTATGATTAATAAAAATAATTCAGAAAACAACTTTTCAAAGTGAAAAATAAACAAAATTATATTTTATTTTTTCAAAAAATATTATAAAAAGAGGCTTTTCTAAATCATTTTTACCATTTGATTTCAGAGTGAAAAATTGAGAGCTTTTGGTTAAAAAGTTCTGGAGGATATTGCGGAAGATTCGCTCGTCAAAATAGAAAAACTTCAGTTCCAAGTAATCCACATCATCCTTACCTTCATTTCTATCTATTTATTTTCTTGATTTAGAGCTTAAATTGATTTTTAAGGAGGAAAATATGTTCAAAAAATTGCTCACGGGGGTTGGCAAGTAGAACACATGAAACCTGCGGACCCCGAAAATTTTTCAAAGGGAAAATTGTCGGGGTTCCACACCTTATGCATAAGACACATGCGCATCCACGCACTGTTTTAATGCGAAAAGTGCAGAGGCACCGTAAGAAAAATAAATTGAATAAATCTCCCAATTTAAACCAAATTTTCTCATTCAAATTGTTTCTGACCTTTCAATTTGTTCATTGCAGGATATTTACAATGCTTGAGTGGAGAGAATGTGAAGATTAAGAGGTTGACGATGCTGCCATGTTACATCCACCTACATTACATGTATTGAGAGAATGCGGTTTGTACAAATTTTGGGTCATTCAAGATATGAGGGCTCAATTAGATTTACTGACTGGGCTGGTAAACAAATGGGATGTTCAGGAGAAATGTTTTATCATTGGAGGTCACCGGCTCGAAATTGAGCTGGAAGATAGATGTTTCCTCACTGGTTTATCAAAGAGGGGCGAGCCACTCTCTTTGTTTGAGGCTAGGGCAGGTGGCCATTCTGTTGCTAGCCTCCAAGAAGAATTTTGCAATGAAGAAGCAGACCCCAAGGATAAATGCATAAACATAAAAACCATTATTCGTCCTGAGCTTAAAGTGGTTGCATTTACTGTAACCCGGTTGTGTGGGAGCGCAGCTCCACATGTTGCTACAATATCTCAAATTCAAACTGTCGTTGACTTATTTATAGGCACCATTTTCAACTGGTGTGAGGCAATGTTGGCCAATGTCAAAGGCCAACTGACTAGAGCAAAAAAATCGAAGTTGAAAAACTTCGGGAATGGAGCGATTATGGTTACATTTGCTTTAGAGAGAATTCCTTCTTTTGCCCCACAGCTAATTTCAGTTGATCATGTTAGAGTCAAAGAGCCTCGGATGGTTCGATGGGTTGCATTGATGGCCCGTCATAGTGAAGGCAGCGAGGTTGTTCGTTTTACCCAGGCATATTTCCATTCGCTGGAGAATCAAATCTTCGCGATAGAATATTTTCATTATGCTGGGATGGATTTCCATAGCGACTGAGAGATGTCTCTTCCTCCATGGACACAATGGGATGACTCAAGTAAGAATCATTTTGACATGTTCTAAATTTTTTTTTTATTTTTTTTTTAAATTGTCCAAAACTAATGATAAAAATTTCAAATGCAGATGTGGGTCCACGTCGACCAGCCACTCTCCGTCCTTTTGACAGGAAGCCAGTTACAACACCACCACCACCACAAGATCAGACAACAGAAGTCCTTACTGGCCTAGAAAACCATCTAGAGCTGTTGAATTTAGATATTCCAGAGACTACCATAGATGACATTCCACTTCGCTTATAGAGATATGTTATCGGGGTTCCAGGACCATTGAGGAGATCTCTGAGCAAGGTGGCACGGGATGTAGTATTTTATCGTGATCATCACCATGGATATTGGATGATTGATTATGTAGACTTATATCATTTTTTGTATCACCTTTTTCCGATCATAAGGCGTTTTGAACCTATGATCAAGGACGACGTAATATTTTTGAAAACACTACTCTTATGCTATGATATTACTACTATTTCCAGTTATCTGTCTTAACATGTTATCGAATGTTATTTTGATCTACTACTTTAATTATTGAAAATTTCTGCTTACAACACTAGAAGCTACTGCAACAGCTAATGTGTTCAAATTTCTCGAAATGTGTTGATACTCAATATAATAAAATTTTCGTTCCAAGAGACGAACTTTCAAAAATAATCTTAACAACACTGGGTTTTTAATTGCATATACTCTATTCAATTGTAATACAACGAGTTCAGAATCTAATCTAATGATCAAACTTCAAATTCCAAATGAAATGGATTCAGACAATAACTCAATAACTGCGCTATACTCTGCAATATTGTTCGTCGTTTGACTGAGGCTTACCCCATGCATAGATACTAACTCATCAGTGGGTGAATAAATAACCTAAGCTGTGGAAGAAATGTTCCCTGTATTACGACAAGCACCCAACAAATCCAATTTATGTTTGAAGGGACGTCGACACCTGCAAAATCAAGATTGATCCAGATAAGCAGGGATAGTAGTAAAAGCACACTTAAAAAACTGACCTTGCACATGCTCTTTTAATATACAAAACACAAACATGAAAATAACTAATATCACTGAGAAAATCTAAGAATCAAGCATAATATCTTTTCAGATAAAGCCCATTTTTGGGTTTGCGTAAAGAGACCCCGTCAAAGTCAATCAGTTCATAGGTCCCTTTTGCAAGCTGTCGCTTGACAATATAAGGACCATGCCACATGGGTTCAAATTTCCTAGCCCCTAGCTTATCGTTAGCTTGATCATAAACCAAGACTAGGTCTCTTTCTGAAAAAATACGAGGTGTAACACTTCTATCATACTGAGCTTTCATTCGTTTCGCATGAGCTTCGGTAGCTAATGTAGCGGTGCGCCGATTCTCATCTAATTGAGATAAGTACAAAAAGAGTTTATCCTCTTTAGAAGTGGCTGGTAGTAACTCTGTGGCTAGTTGGAGTGACGGTATCTCGCATTCAATCGGTAATATTGCTTCTAAACCGTAAACCAGTTGAAAAGGGGTAAAACTTGTCGATGTTTTTGCTGAGGTTCGATATGCCCAAAGTGCTGAAAAAAGCATGGTATGCCAATTCGATTTATGAATTTCGATGATTCGTTTGATCATGGTGACTAAAACTTTATTGATAGCTTCAACCAGACCATTAGCCTGTGGGTAATATGGTGTAGAACTGTCATGGTGCAGGCCAAGTTGATCAATTAGTTCGGTCATCATGATGTTTCAAAAATGAATCCCATGGTCAGTAATTATTGCTTGGGGTACACCAAAACGAGCAATTACATGATTGAACACGTAAGTAGCTGCATTTTTTCCATCTGTTGCAAATGTAGGCATTGCCTCGGCCCATTTGGTAAAATAATCTACTGCGAGAATAATATACCCATGCCCCCCGGCCGATTGAGGGTTACATGTAATGAAGTCAATGCCCCATTTTGAAAAAGGACCGACAATAATTATAGGGTGAAGAGGATCAGGTTGTGCACGCATCTTTCGATCAAAGATTTGACAGTTGTGGCATTTTCGGATAGCAGAAATACAATCTTTAAATAAGGACGGCCAAAAATAGTCGGCGCGCAATATCTTTTGGGCTGTGGAATACCCAGATCGCCACATGCTCTAGAGTGACAGTCATTTAAAACCTTTTCAGCTTCATCAAGAGTGAGACAACGTCGAAAAACAGAGTCCACTCCATGACAATATAGTGTGTCTCCAACAATATGATATTGCTGAGACTGGAAATGGATTTTTTGTCATTGTGACTGTGAGATTTCAGGTCAAAAAGTTTGGGTTTGGAGATAAATGATGATATCTCCATACCAAGGATCAATGGTACTGATAAGAAACAAAGATTCATCCGTGATCAGGTGTTCTGCCATAGTTTCTATGTTAGTACTTGGGAAGTCACACATAAGTTCAGCAAATACCAATGATTTCTTGGAATTGGATTTTTCAAATTCCAATTCAAACTCCTACAGGATAACAATCCATTTGAAGTATTTTCCCCCTAGCAGTTGTTTAGTCAAAATATACATCATAGGGTTACAATCAGAAATCACTGTTGTTTTACGTAACAGTATGTAATGACAAAATCATTGGACAACTTGAACTGCTGCCAAGGCCAATTTCTCCACATGTGAGTATTTGATTTCGGTCGTATGCAGATTGCAACTGAGATAATAAATCACATGTTCGTTGTGGAATTCATCTTCTTGAACTAAGACCATACTAATCGTAGAATTGGATGCTGCTAGGTATAAAAAGTAACCCTGGTTGTAATTGGGAGGATGCAATAACGGTGCATGGGTCAACGTGTGTTTAAGAGCATCAAAAGATAGATCAGCGATCTCATCCCAAAAGAAAGGAATATTCTATTTTAACAACCTGGTAAAACCTTTGGTTAACTCAGCATAGTTAGGAATGAATCGACGTAAAAAGTTCGCTTTCCCTTGCAAACTTTGGAGTTGGCAAAGAGTAGAAGGAGGAGATAAATTGATGATAGCCTCAACCTTTGATGGGTCAACACGAATGCCTTCCTTTGAGACAACAAATCCCAACAATCATCCAGATTCAACACAAAAAACACATTTGTGAGGATTCAGACGAATCCTATAATGCCTACATCTCATAAAGATAGATCATAGATGAGTAATATGATCTGCTTTGCGTGATGAATGAGCAAGTAAATCATCAAGATAGGGTTGCACAATGTGTTTAATGTCATGAAATGCATAATACATTGCCCTCTGAAAAGTTGCAGTAGCGTTCTTAAGTCCAAAAGGTAATTTACAGTAAGAAAAATTCCCCCACGGACAAATGAAAGCTTTTTTGGGTTGATCAGCAAGTAGTATGTTGATTTTATTGTAGCACGAAAATCCATCCATAAACGAAAACATTTCACTTCCGGCACAATCGTCAATAATTTGATCGATATAGGGGGTTGGATAATTGTCTTTCGGACAAGATCGATTTATATCCCTATAATTGATACATACTCGTATTATCCCTTGTTTTTTATTAACAGGAACAATATTAGATACCCAATCCGTTAAAGGAATTGGATAAATAAAACCTGCACGAAGTAATTTTTCAACTTCTGCTTTAATAGCGGCAGCTTTTCGCAGATGTATCTGACGTAATCTTTGTCAAACAGGTTTAGCATCTGGGTATGTTTTAATTTCATGAACAGCAATTAATGGATTGATTTCTAGCATTTCTTCATATGACCAGGCAAAAATGTCACAAAATTCTTGAAATAGGGCTTTATATGCCTGGATTTCATCTGGCACACAAGAAGCACCTATATGAATGTTTTCAACAATTCCTGGTTTCACTGAGATGTCAATAGGAGCTGTCGTAGAAATGTTTGCTAAGTTCAATTCAGAATCAGAATTTGTGAGAGGATTCCGGGGTTTGTTGACATAAGCAACGGTAAAAATGGAGAAAAAATCAGTTTCAAAATGATCGAGATCAAGTAAAAACGAAGATCGATGATGTAGATCTTCCCATGGTAATTCATCTATAGACAAAAATTCATGAATATGCTCATCAGTATTGAATACTTGTTGAACAGGATCCATAATTGATGTCGAAACTGAGCTCGATATGGAAAGTGATTCCTCATTGATCACACTCACTAGATCAGGTTTAGTTGAAGGAGTATCGGAAAATGACTGTATGGCCTGATATGCTAATTCAAAAGGACTCAAAGGAATTGCGCCATCGAAAGAATCCAGTTTTGAGTCTGAAGGTACTATCCAAGGATCATCAAAGGAAATAGTACTTGATGTAATCATATTGATGTTAGCAATAGGAGGCGGTACGTTGGGAGCAGGCAGGGAAAAAGTTCCCAGTAAAGCAGAATATTTAATTAAACCTACTCCAACATCTTTATAAGGGATAGTTGATTTTACGACATGTTGGATGCTATCAGTAGTGGCTGGGTCAGATGAATAATATGAGAACTGATCTATTTTAACGATCTTTCCTTTATGAGGAAACATGATGAGACGAAAGATCGATGATACGACAACAGTCATGGCATAAGACCAACAACGACCCAGGAGAAGGTTGTAATCCAGAGGGGCATCAACCACTTCCACATCTAGATTAATGGTTTTTCCTTCGACCTCTATAGGTAGATCCTGTAAAATACCATACGGATGGAATCCTCTTCCATCAAAAGCTTTGAGGATAGTCGGCGATTGGTTAAGTGTCAAAGAAACAAGTGATTTCCAACATTTTAACGACATGATACATGTAGAAGCCCCTTCATCAATAACAGTATGAAAGCAATGTTTGTTTTTGACTAATACAGGAATTTGAAAATCCATTTGATGGGGTAGGTAGGGTGTAAAATTTTCCAAATCGAAGATCATTAGGTTCGAATCCTGAAGATATATGGCTCCTATGGCTGACAATAGTAATTTTTTTTGTGCTGGACATGATTGCAGCACTTCCAAAGCCAAAATTGTTGAAGGGGAAATTGCCAAGTCTTCAACAATATTGTAGTTCTGAGCAGCTCTCGCATGTGGATTGAAAGCTGATTTACGAAGCACACCTTTAGCAAGCGGTTTGATTACTAAGTCAGAATTTGGTTTCTCGATCTGTAGCGGATCAGAAACTGAGGGAGACGAAGTTGATGCTAAATTAGAATTTTCTACTTCTTTACCACCAACAGGATTTCTACTACCATAATCTTGCGATCGCGTCGCAACCATCAATATATCTTCTAGCGTATTCGAGGAAGAGCCAATCATGTTACTATCTTGAGTAGGAAAGGGATCTTTCAAGACAACAGGTATGGGCGAACCCTTAATGAATTTCGATACCTCGGCTCAATGCGGGCACTATTTAGTAAAATGATCCTCATCACAAATTAGACAAGGATAACGAGGTTTTCATTTATCGTCAGTTGGTTCAGTTTTATCGTTTTTATGTTTTGAAGGTGATTTTTTGTTTTTATTCTTACCTTTCTTCTTACCACCAGTTTTAGGTTTGGCTGTAGATGATTCTACAACATGAATATCGGTGGAAGTTTCAATGGAAGAATCTCCTTTTGGTGAATTAGGTAAAGTTATAATAGGAGAAGTCGTCTTGGAATATTTCTTCGTACTCTTGCTAGTGCAAACAAAACCAATTACACCATTAGCGGCATGATATCCTGAAGGAGTTGTAGTTAACTGACCAGGTTTTGGTAAATCAGAGATTTTGTCATACAGAGTACCTGACTATGTATATACAAGGTCAAGGTACTGAGCTTGAGCAATGACTTTCTCTTTTGTAACAACGCCTCCTTTGGCCACATCTTCAGTAATTTTGGGCAATAACGATTTGATAAACCATTCAGCCAAAATTTGATCCGGAATAAAGACTTTCACTAAATTTCTCCTACGTCTCCTTTCATGAATGTGATTAGATATGTACATAGACGTAGATTTTTTTAATGAGGTCAACAATTCCATACCATTTTCGTATCTGACAGGCATCTGAAAATGGGTTAAGAAAGCAGTAGCTAGTGCATTAAAATTATTAAATGAGCCTCGTGGTAACTCAATGTACCATTTGGCAGCTAGACCAATGAGAGTTCTCTGAAAAAGACGTAATCGAATCGAATCAAATCATCAATGAGTGAATTGGATGCACACCAGAGGTGATAAGTCATAACATGATTAGATGGATCTTCTCCTGACTTACCTTCAAACTTTGGAATATCACTGGGCAACTTATTAGGCATCGGCGGCCAATACGGAAGATAAAAAATGGGATCATTTGTAAGGCGTGATAGATTAGGTAAATCTAAAGTTGCTATGAACGGTAACCGAAGACTAGGGTCTTGATAACCTTGTGTGATCAAACCAGTTCCAAGAGGAGGATATCTAGGATATCCTGGAATTGGATGCGCATTGGGAATTGTGAAGCCTCCTGGATAACCAGGATTAACTGGACCATACTGGGGTTGTTGAGGTACTTGATAAGTATACCCAGGATATAGCTGATACTGATATGTTGGATTTTGTGTATTATTTCCAAATTGATACTGCCCCTGGTACAGTTGATCAGTAAAATGTAGTTGACTAGTGAGAATCGTACTTGTACCAAATTTTCCTGTAGGTATCTGGACCGTAGTCTGAATTGTAGGTGTTGACTGTGGCACAGATACTTGAGGAATTTTCACTGATACAGGGGTAGTAGAAACAGGATCTGCAAATACTCCAGAAATAGGTGTGGTAGGTTTAACAGAAGTTGCAGCAGCAACAAAATATTGAGGCGGAGTTCTAGGTGTACTAGGCCCAGGCTGCTGAAAAGAACCAGGTGTAGAGACTTGAATGGTAGGCTGGACGGGTTGCTGGGTTGGACCAGAACCTGTGAGCTGTCTAGGTTGATTAGGTAACTGCACATTGGGTTGCAAAATATCTTGAATTTGAGATGGATCCCACACCGTATTAATTCCGGGATATTGACCCATAGAAGGTTGTGCATATGAAGGACCATAACCAAGTTGAACATAGGGTTGATAATTAACTGGAAAATTTCCAGCTCCTTGTAATAATGGTTGACCTGAAGGAGGTTGAAAACCTTGAGCTGGGTACTAACCTTGAGGTTGATATTGACTTTGAGGCATGTACTAAATCTGGGGTTGATATTGACCCTGAGGTATGTACTGAATCTGGGGTTGATATTGATCCTGAGGTATGAACTGACTTTGGGGTTGATATTGACCTTGAGGTATGTATTTTCCTTGAGGTTTCTCCCCGGGTAGTAAATATTTTCCTACAAGTTAACCCCCAGGCGGTAAAAAATTACCCTGAGGTTTCCCCCCGAGTGGTAATTGACTACCTTGAGGCTGCCCCCTAGGTAGTATCTGACTTTCTTGAGGTTGCCCCCCAGGCGGTAACCGACTTCCTTGAGGTTTCCCCCCAGGCAGTAACTGATTTCCTTGAGGGTGAGGATTTGGAATATTTCCAGACATCATAAAAATATGTTATGTGTTCAACATTTCAGTGTTTTTTCCATTTGTACCAGATGATAACATTTGTTCAATTGGTTAAGGAGCTACTCCTTAGAAGGTACCAGAGACTGACTGGTATCCCGTAGGAACAAATGAACCACCGTATAAAAATGTTTCTGGAGGTTTAGAAAACATAGATGACTCACTCGACATAGCTAATGAAGGTTGATAACCTCTTGGTGTAGGGTAAAAAGGAATTCGGGGTGGTGAATAAGTAAGACCTGCGTTTTGAAAAAAATTTGTCAATGATAAATACCAAGCATCAGTTCTAAAAGGATAGTAGAGTATTGAGTCACGCTCTCTAAGATTCAAATTTTCTTGGGTTTCGGGAAGAATTATGTCTTCTTCTGGACCAACAAGTTCTTCAATACATATGAGATCAGAAGGAAGGTTTTCGATAATGCGATGTCTTACTCTAGGTGAATCAAGATCACTAGAAGTCAGAGTAACAAATCCTAAAGATGATTCCAACACAGCAAGTTCAGTTTCTGGCTTAGAAATTTCAAGTTATTTAGCTAATTCACTTGTTGCAGAAGCAATGTCAGTGATTTCGAAAATTTAAATTGGCTCTTGAATATATTCAGTTGTTTGTGATTGATTTACTTCATAATAATCAGGATGAGTAATTGTGGATGATTCTCCCAGTTCCATTGATCTAATTCCATTGATAGTATGCGGTACCAGAGCTTTCAGTCCTTCAAGTTGGCTTGGTGTATACTCAGGGGGTTTCCCCTGAAGGCTACGTGATTGTCTTGGTAATTCAGCCACGATTAAAATTTTATTAATCACATGCAATCAAAGAAAATTTCAATTAAAATTCCTAAAGTCACTAAGGAGACAATAAAATGATCAAACGCTTATAAAATCTAGGAGATAAAACCACACACAAACAGTAGATTCCCACACTAAAAACACTAGTTGGTGATGAAATCCAACATCGTAGTATTTTAATGTAGAAATGGCAGTTGGAACAGTTACGCCGACAACCTGCTTAATGAAACAGACCAGTGCAAGTTTCTTCACTTAAACCATCTCGAGTGAAGATAAGCCTCCGAAGAGTCCAAGTGAGTCTAGTCGACCTCTGCTCCAGGTACAGTGGGATCTTTCCTCCACCGTCACCTTAGGAAAAAATCTTAAAGTTTATGGCCACTAAGGTCACCAACAGGAACAAATATACCTGGGGGAAGAGTCTACGATCCGATATACGCGCAAGGGCAGAGTAACAAAGCTCAATCCCCTTGAAGGCTCCTTGACATAATCCAAGGTATACCGACAAGTGACCCTAGGCTCCTCTACAATGGTCAATCCGAGGTTTACCATTATTAATACGTGCACATCTTCTATCGTTCCCAATGAGATAGAATTGATCACCTCACTGGTTTGGATATGATATCGTGCTTGACTCTTTAGGAGGAGCTTCCCAGAGCATACAAGATATTATTGGATTTTTCCTACTGCAAGATTGACTACTTGTTTGTTTTAATTGTCTTGGAGAGTTAATTACTCCCTACTCCAAGACACTAGCCTAAGCTATGTTGGTGAAAAGAGTCCTAGAAATATAAAAATTACTAGATTGATTTTAATTTAAGCGTTTCTTTTAATAGGTTGTTTCTTGGGACAATAGGTACGATAGTGAAACTTTGATGATATGTAGTGACCCGACTCAAAACACACTAAAAATGCATCTATTCTGAGTAACAATTCATTTCCTTTCGATGAATTCTATCTAAAAGAAAGAGTTGAGAAATGAAATATTTTAAAACAATTCTTTCCTTCAAAACAAGAACATATGAAAAGAAATCTTATCTTATGAGAACTCAGAATGATTAATTGCTCAAAAAGAAATCCCTTTATTATTCAAGATCGAAACTACAATCAAACATTCTCCAAAAGAAAACTACAATTTCTAGAAATAACACTCAAAACTAAAAACACTAATTTTGAGATCTAAAAATTCTAAGAATTAAATCTGAAATCAAAACTTTTAATATTTTGAGGACGTTTTGCTTAGTTTGAAATCTAACTAAGAAATTATTTGCTAAAATCAGCAAAAACTCAAAAACATCCAATTATGATTTTTTTAAGTGAATTTCAAAACTTAATGAAAAAGTTCTTTAAAGATTTGCAAATGAGAAAATGGGATCTAATTCTCATAAAACAATTTCTGCTATGAAGTCAAAGACTCAGCAAGAAAACAATGAAATACCAGTGATCTAAGGTATACAGAGGTTTCTAATCTTTGAGTGACACAAAGACAAAGCAAAAATCACTTATAACATGCAGATCTTGTAGAAAATCATTCAAAACTTAAAAATGATGAAAGAAACTCTCAGACAAAGCTTTCTGACAGAACATACAAATCTGGGTATATACTGAGAATCCTACAAGCCGATCCTAGAAAAGAGAATTTTAAGTTTTTCAAAAAATTTCTCAGGGTCCGCAGATTTTAGTGTAAACAGGTGTGGTGCCGCACTATGTATACAGAAAAACAGCGGAGATGACCGCACTGTGCCAAAAGACAAAGTACGGAGACCAGAAAACTTAAAGAAAAATAAAAAATTCTAGAGCACTTTTCAGGGATTCTGCAGGAATAAATTACCCAAGCCAGTGTCAATCAATCAAAATTAGAAAAATAATTTCACAAGTCAAAAATAAAACGAAAACTAAGTTGAAGATCCATTCCCCAGTGGAGTCGTCATTTTGTTGGACGGATAAATCGTTCTTGCGGACAAAACAGATCTCCCTAGTATCCTATGGATAACTAGCAACAAACAGACAGATGTAAACTACTTTCTTTAGATTATATTTGATCTAGAATTATCTATAATGAAGGATTTAGGACTTACCTGTAGTCCAGCGCTGGTCGTAGTCTTCTTTCCCGTCGCTTTGAATATGTCTCCTTTCGGGATCTGCAATAAAAAACATGAAAGAATCAGAAGCACCTGCATAATATAGACTAATTCATAAACCATAAATCTATCTTGATGATCAAGGAATTCAAAAAATAAGTCATTTAAATAAACAACTCATTGAGAAAACAGGATCCATGTGTATTATCTTTAATGAAAAAAAAGCCTTACAACCGTGTTCGCCTTGATGTCGTATAGGTCCTTCCAGGGTCCGGAACAAGTGTTTCCTCTACTTCGACAAGCCTTTGCACTCTCTCGACTAACATACACATGAGTGTGTAATCATTCCCATATGGTAATCAATTAAGAGAGTCTGAGTTTTTCCAGCAATTCTCCTCAAAAAATCTCAAAGCCTAACTCCCCTTGAGGCTGAACTATGGCCTCAATTTATAGCAAAAGAGAAGAGGTTGCAGCTCCAAATAAGAGGGGATATGATCCTCTTTCAAAGGGATTAAGTTCCACATACCAAGAGGTAGGCTCCTTTAATGGAGGGATGAACAAAGGACAGTATGACCTTTTCTCTAATCAATAATTGTTTTAAGCTTCTAGATTCAATCAGCTTCTATTCAAAGGTGGTTTGCTCTCACTTTATTTTTTTGTAAGAACCACCTTACATCAAAAATGAGTTGGTCTACATGCTTTAGAAGGAACAGATGGGTAATCGTTAAGTAATACTAAGAGAAAGTAAGTATATAAGGTTTTTATATTTTATGTTTTTCTCTCATCTAAAGGCTTGAATTTAGAATTTGATGTTTTTAGACTTCTATGAGTATTGTATGAGTATTGATGAACCCATACAGAGAGTAAAACATCATGGTGATAATTTTAGTGGTAATATGAGGGCTAAACAAAATAAAATATTGAAAACCTTGGACACTAAAGCACTAGATATTTTGGAGCTATTGGACAAAGGAAGTATTGAACAGAGAAGAGACTTGTGGAGAAATTCAAGTAAGTCACTTATTCATTTTTATTAAGAAGGCCGAAGGGTTGGTGCCCTACGGATTGGAGCCTTAGAGGTAAGAGCCACATAAAATCCCAAGTTGGAACTTGGAAATAGGTTGGAGCCTAGAAGATTGAAGGGTTGGAGCCCTCAAACATCATTTTACTCAAAATTTTGTAGAAGAGGATTGGTGTCCTCACTTATTCATAATAAAATTCTCATTATTACTATTTTTATTATAATTGTGAAGAAAATTAATTGGTAAACATAAAAATTGAAAATAAATATTGATTCACCCCCCTCTCAATATTTCCAACAATTGGTATCAGAGACATCTTCTTCATAATCAGTCTAACAGCTGGAAGAAGGATTCTTAAGTCATAATGAAGAATCAAGATTCAAGAAAAATCCCCAAATTTGATGGAACGAACTTTGGCTTTTGGAAGCAAAGGATGACATTCTATTTAATTTCTCTTGGACCTAAAGTATGGCAATTAGTTTTGGATGGATATAAAGTTCCACCTACTCCAACAAATCAGGATAGAAGGAAAGTTTATATAGCAAATTCCAAAGCACTAAATTCCATAACAAGTGGAATTTCTTATTCAAAATTCATAAAAGTTATGAGTTGTGATTCTGCAGAGGAATTGTGGGACAAGATTATTGCTATCTATGATAGAGACTCCAAAGTCAAGAAGGAAAAACTCCAAACTCATAGAAGACAATTTGAGAGTCTTAAGATTGATGACGAAGAAGATATTGCAGCCTGTTTCCTCCAAATGGATGAAGTTTTCAACTCACTCAAAGGTATAGGAGAAAACATTGAAGAAAGCATAGTTTTCCAAAAGGTCTTCAAATCACTTCCGGAACGATTTGAATCCAAAGTAAGTTTCATACAAGAAATAAAGGACTTAGATACTCTAAAGATGGATGAACTTCATGGGATTTTCATTGCATATGAAATGAGAAAAGGAATCCCAAACTCCAAGGAAGTTTCATTCAAAGCTTCAAAGTCATCAAAGAAGGGGAAAAATTGTAATTATAGCAGTGATTATTTCGACACTGAATCTGAACTAGCACAATTCGTAAAGAAACTAATGAAAGGATCCGAGCTCAAAGGTAAGTGTCCTCTCATTTGTTTTAAATGTGGAATAATAGGACATTATCTTGCAAAATTTCCTCATAAACATGATAGTGATAATGAATATGAATATAACAAGAGGATGTTCATGAAGAAAGGGTATAATAAGAAGAATTTCTTCTCCAAACAATATGACTTCGATGAAGAAGAATTCATGATTACTAAGAAGAAATCAACTAAAAATACCTTTCTACTCAAAAGAGATAATGATGAGCCAGTGAAGAAGATGACTATGCTGGAAGCAATGAAGTATTATTCATGGCATTTACAAATGATGATGATTACGAACAAGAAGATGAAGGGAATGTGGATGAATTTCTAATTAGCTCCATTGAAGAAAATGAGAAATTAAGAAAGATGGTCATTTCTCTCAAAGTAAAAAATGAAGAAGAAAAAAGTAAGGAACAATTCTTGAACAATAAACTAAAAGAAAGAGAAGAAATTTGCGAAAATGTGAAGTTGAAATTGTCTCTTTAGGGAAAGAGTTGGATCAAGTTAGTAAGAGTTGGCAAAGCTCTCAAACTCTTGATAATATCCTTAATACTCAAAGACCTCAACATGGCAAGTCAGGAATTGGTTTCAAAGGAGAATCATAAATTTTAAAGAAGAATGTAAGTGGAAGAATCCAAAGAAGTTATGTTGACATTCTTTGCATCATCCAAAAAAGGAGAAGTTGTTTCACCAAGAGCAAAGGTCCACCTATAAAAACCCAAGGAATGAAGGAAAGTTATCTCCAGGTAAGAATACTACATCAATTCAAGGTTATCCTAAAATGTATCAAACTATCTTTATTGGTTGTTTTTTATGTTATCACTCTCCCCAACTTCCTAGGCTGAAATTAGGAGTGAAGAAAGGTAACCACAAACCAACTTTTAGCTAGGAAGCTAGCCCTACCTAACCAGAGAGGGCTCTTTCTGTGTCACTTTTTAATTATTCAATTTTAGGGTTGAGTACTAGATTTTAGGCTAGATGATAGATTAATTTGTTTTAGAATTTTTTTAATGATTTGTTTACTGGATAAATTTATAATCAGTGAAAGCTAAAACTGATTTCAAAGATTGTACTTCAAAAAACTAAGGAAAGATAGGCAATTTATTTAAGCACATTTAATTTTTCATTGGTGTATAGTGGTAGAAAAGAGAGAAGTATGACTAAGCATTTTTACATGAATTCATTCATTAGAAGAAAGAAACATTGTAAAAATCTTAATAAACTAAATAAGATTTTACACAGAATATGGAATGGAAATGAATCAACAGAGAAATTCGTAGTGCTTAATAAAATACCACATGAATCTCACACAATTGCTGTAAACTCCTTTGATTTTCATTAATGGCAAGTCCACAAATAATACACATATTTTTCAGAACTCGATTATCCAACAGAAATACTTCGTACAGCGAAATATATATAGAAAAATAAAATACAACTGTTACATTAAAGGCTATCCAACTAATAGCACTTTATTAGCTAAATAATTTTAACTAAATCATGGAAAATAAATTGAATCTGATCTGTTGTCATTGACTGTAACTGAAAGTTGTTGTTGAAGAAGACAATTATGGGCGGTATTGTGTATCTGTTGACTGCTGATGTGGAAAATTTGAATTTTCCACATTTATTAATTACTCTTCAAATTCATATAACTTTTCCCAGCGCTCTTCATCAGGTATAGCTAATTTAATTACCCTGTGGTAAATTTCATCTTCCTCGGTGTATTTTGCAAAATTTGGTTTCACAACAAAGACATGCTTGATTTCATATTGAATATAAATATCATTGCTTATTGCTCCCAACAATGCTTTTCCCGTTGATGTGCCTTTAATATTTTCAAACTTGGTAGTATCCCTGGAAATTTCATGAAGTATTTTTCCATAATCATCTCTAGTCATCAGTTTATCATTAATTACAAAAAGAGAAGGCAACCCTTTTTGTGTTAGAGATTCTATCTTGCTGAAGAATCTCTGAATTGTAACCTCGAGACTATGACATTTTTCTTCCGGTCAAAGAATCAAATTCTTCTTTGTCATCACTCTCTTCACTTCGAGAATGGATTTTGTTCTGTCCTCAATGCCCAATTCATCCAACTCATACCTATTATTTGAATTCAAAAATCTGATGGTATTATTTGTTGTTGCGGGCTTATCTCCCAGTTGTTCTTTGATTGTTGTAATGGCCTCATTTGCCTTATGGATCAATTATTTTTGTTCAAAGATTATTTGTATGTTTGGCCAAATTTCAGTGATGGACTCTGTGATATCTTCCCATATAATTTCTTTCACCTGGACCAAAGTATTACTAATTGAGGACATCATCTGTTCTTTTTTCAGTCTTTCAATTAACTTTTTAGCCCTTTGTGCTTCAGCCGGATGGGAGCTATCAGCATTAGTCTTCTGTAATTGCAATAATTTTACCTGATCTTGCAACTTTTTTATCTCTTCTTCCTGAATAGACATGTTTTAACTGCTTTGGTAAGCTACTCAACTCTATCTACAATGCTTGTTGTAGAAGTTTGAGCTATAGGAATAGTTGCTAGTGGCACTGCTTTTAAAGGGGCATTTGATGGCTTCACTGCTGCTTCCTTTTCTTTTATCATCTTCTCCAACTTTGATTTCAATTTCTTTAATTGGGCATTATGTTCCATTATCAGCTTCATCATATATGTCTTTTGACTTTCATTTTCTTCAATATCCTTTGCCAAAGGATCTTCTGTAGCTGGGATTTTCAATTGCTTTCTCAATGCTGCTATATCAACATTTTTCTTCTTGATAATCTCTTCAATAGAATTCACATTGGATGGATCATATCCAATCTTCACTACTAGGTTTTCTAGAGTCTTTATTCTTGTGTCCTTTGTAAATGAAAACACCTTCTCCAATTTGAGTTGTGACTTCACATTTGCTAATGAAACCTACAATTTTGACAAACTTAAAGCAATATTACTGAGAGTTGATGAAAACATCTCACCATTTTTCTTATGAAGCTCCATTTGGTCTATTGGATGAATTTCTTTTGTGTCAAACTCAAATGTAGCCTTCTTATAATTTGCCTATGACTTTGGCTGTGAGATCTGTGCTTGAATGAATGCAAAATGCATTTTTCCCTTTTTAGAATCAAAGGTTGAAAGCAGCCTACTTTGTGAACTAGGAGTCTTTTTACAAAACTGATTATAGTTACTAGTCTTCAACATTTCATTTTTCAACTTCATTTCTTCGAAAGTATCAAATACAATCTTCTCTTTTTCTTTCTCCCCTATAGAAATTGTGCAAATCTGCATGGCTTTCTGTTGATCTTGAGAAGATGATGTTTTTTTATCTTTAGGAGTTTTTGTTTGCTTCTCTTTAGAAATAGTGGAAGTAGTAGCAGTAGCAGTAGAACCTTTATCACCTATTTGTGTAGAAGGAGGTGTCTCTTCAGTGATGATAATCACTTCCTTTTCTGACTCTTTGCTGGGATTGACCTTCGAATTTAGCTTTGTCTTCTTTCTGCAGTGAATCTTGAATTCTTTGCTTGATGAATCAGTCATTGGAGATGACTTATCTTCTCTAACTCTCTTCTCTGCTCTTTTAGTGCAATTAGAGTCTGAAATGTTGATGTAGATAATGTCTTCTCCTCGCCCTCCTGTAGTGTGCCTTCTGTCCATTCAAGTTGATTCATGTGTTTTTTAATTTCTAGTCTAGTTGTATGAAAATATGTTGTAGATTTATTTTCCACCCTCAGTTTGGAAATGACACCAACCAGATCATAAGACCATGTAAAGCTTGGGCTAAACTGCATTTCCTTCAATAACTTGTCTACATCTTCCCCTGCTGCTCTGCTATTACAGATAAAAGGACCTATCTGTGTTTTAATTTTAAATTGTGATTTCTTCTTAGCATAGAAAAAGTGCACTTCATCTGCATTAATCATATGTCTAATATATTCCAAAGAAAAAATCCTCATGGGGAGGAATTTAGGAAACTTATAAGGGGGAAGTTCACATCCATAAACTTTGAGCTCTGTATAGTTTTGGTAAAGATACCAATCCCATGTTCTAGCTTGATCGGATAACTATAACACCTTCCTAATTTCTTCACTAATTCTTGGCTCTGGAGTGTTGTTGAACAAACAGAATGGTGGTTGAAGAAATAATTCCGCAAACTGTTTTAGGAATACTCTTTATGTTCCTTCATGACCAATGAAGTCCGGAAAAGGATTGACTGTTGGTCGCCTTGTTCATCCAATTTCTGTAGAGAAAACTAAAATTTGTCTCCCTGGGAGTACAAGAATAAATAAAATAACACAGAGGCATGACTAAAAGCCTCTTCAGTTGTGAATTTCACAAACTGATCATGGATAGCATCTGCAATAAATTAACTGAAATTGAAAATGAGGAGGGTTTGGAATCAGTGGAAAATATGGACAAAAACCTTATGGTGGCTTCATCTACCCATTGGTCTAAATAATAACCAAGAAGGTAGGAAATGACAGTAATGATTTGTTTGGTTCTTTTAGAGAATATGGATGCTGGAAATGGAGGATTTTTCTTAGGTAATGGGTAATTTTTAGTCATGAAAAGCTCAAGAGTTTGAGCTTTCTTTTCAAAGTCTAACTTCTGATAAATTTCTATCAAGGATTCTTAGGAAAATGGTGTAGTGTCTTATGTGTTTGGGGCTTGCATCATTTTTCCAATTGTTTGGGCATCAATGGTCACTAAAACCTCTCCCGTAGCAGTTATGATAGCTCTCTAGTATGGAATATACCAAGCTTGACATCTCCTGGCAAACTCTGGGCAACTGAGGGCATGAGGAAAGATGGAATGAGGGAGATTATAGTCCCACAGTCCTATGTCATCTGATTTATCTAAGTACTTATCTTCTAACCAGCAGTATAAGTTAAAAATCTCAATATCAAACAAGGTTTAATCTATTTTATAATCTTTGTCTGCTTAGGGTATGGTGAAAATCAACTGGAGGATGCAACAACAGACTTACTAGTTGCTCAGGTCCTTTGTTTTTCAGAGGCATAGTTGACTTTGTTAGAACAATGGAAATCAAAATTTTTGTGATCTGAATGATGGAAAGTAGAAATTATGTGTACCAAAACATAGGTTGAGACTGAGGATGATCTCTACAACTAAAAGAAAACAATAGCTGCAAGGAAAAGCTTCAAATATTGATAAGTTATGATCTTTGGAACTTTGTAAATAGTTGTAAATTTGATAACATGTGAAAATCATATTGCAAATGAAAAGAGAAAGTATAAACAGGCATGCAATGGCGAATTTATGGGCAATTGAGATTGATTTCCCATTTGAAAATGGGTGCGGGTACGTTGCCTAACGGTTAGCCATTGAATTAATTGGCTAACAATCAGGAGAACATGAGAATTAAACCAATTGGATAGGATATTCCACGTTGGCATGACTTTATTGGTGGGAGGAATGGTGGTTTTATAGCAGCAGGTAAGCGGGATTTTGGAGGGGTATTAGAGCAAGAAGTTGTTTCGTGTGGGGTGGGTGAGAAATCACATGGGCATGACATGTAGCACCAGAATCACTGTACAATACCACTCATTTCGTACCCCCCCCCCACCCTGCCCACCCCCCCGACGTTAAGTTTCGAACAATGAGGGGGGGCCAAAGTCTGACACGGGTTGTCGGATGAAATGATTATGTGATGGATGATCGGTTAGATGAGGGAGGATTAACATACAGCGAAGGTGATTTGAATGGTGGGGTAGGGGTATGACAGGAGTGATACGATATGGATGACAGACGAATAGATCAGTGCAACGTGTCACGATCGTTATGGAGGATAATGGATAGTGAAGTATGATGGAAGCAAAACATAACTCATAGGATTTAATACCTATGGTTTAAAAATTTTATTTTCTAAATATTAAAGCTAACTCTTTAATATAAGTATATTTTCCAAAATATAATTTTTCAGCAAAGTTTTCATTTCCCTTTGAAATATAGCAATGGAGTATAGAAATTCCATGATACATAATTTATTTTTTGGATTATAAACAAGCTTAATCCTTCAACTTTGACTTATATGGATGAAATGGAAATTTAACTTCCCTTTTAAAATGAAAAACTAAAAACATTTCATGGCAATTTTGACCCTAAACTTGACCTAAATGAGATGAAATGATATGACTTTAGGCCTCTGAATAAAGATGAAAAATAGTGAAGGAGTGGCATATCTTAATGAGACTTGTTCAGTGATAAAATTTGTTGTTGAAGACTGACTGAAAAAATAAAAAAATTGACTAATGAGCTAATGGAAAACTCTTAAAAGAGTTATGTTTGATCACTGGAAAAAACTGAATCTAGCAGTTTCCATTGTAAAAGATTTGGTCATCAAGCTAAGCATTGCAAAGCTCATAAGGATAATACCTCAAGATATAAGATCAATTATCAAAGAAATCCATGTAGGTTAAAGGAACAAGGACAAATCAAGACTTACAATTCATTTGATCCTTTGGCTAACTATGATCCAATTTGCGCAAAATGCAATGATTTTGGCCATGATGCACAAAATTGTCCATTTATATAAAAAAGGGAAGGGTTGAAGAAGGAGGAACCCACTACAGATAAATATGGCCTAGATTTATGTGCACATAGGGATGAAAATCAATGGTTTGTGTATAGTGAATGTTCAAGACACATGATAGGTGACCAAAAAAATTTTATCTCAATAAACAAAAAGGATGGAAATGTATCCTTTGGAAGTGGGTCTGCTAAAATTGTGGTGAAAGGAATAGTTTCTCTTGTTAAGGGAAAAGGAAAGGCACAATTTGGATTTTTGGTGGAAGGGCTCAAACACAGTCTTCTAAGTGTTAGCCAAATTTGTGACCAAGGACATAATTTATCTTCAATACTAAATACTGTGAGATAAGAAAATCCTCTTCATGAGAGGTTGTGGGAAAAGGAGTAAGAACACCTGATAATGTATACATTTTGAGTAAAATACAAGAAGAAAAATGTTATATGAGTCGAACATATGAAAGTTGGTTATGTCACAAATGATTGGGACATATAAACTTTGACAACTTGGTTAATATCATCAAAACAAGCGCAGTAAGGGATATTCCAAAAATTATAAAGCTGGAAGAAGTTGTGTGTGGCCCATGTCAACATGGAAAGCAAACCAGGACTTGTTTCAAAACTAAGGAGTCCTCAACATGAAAACCTTTGGAGATCATACATGCATATTTGTGTGGACCAACCAAAACTCAAACTCTATCAGGCAAAAGGTAATTTTCTCTATTTGTAGATGACTATACTAGAATGATGTGGGTATTATTTATAAAATTCAAGTCCAAATCATTTGAATGTTTTAAGAATTTCAAAGCTATTGTAGAAAATGAAAAAGAATAAAAAATAAATGTCTTAGAGTAGATACATGAGGAGAATTCACTTCAAAGGAATTCGATGGTTTCTATAAAATACATGGAATCAAGAGATAACTCTTTGTTGCTAGAACTCCTAAACAAAATGGAGTAGTGGAAACAAGAAACATAACGGTACAAGAAATGGCAAGAACAATGCTACTAGTAGTTGATTTGCAGGCCAAGTTTTGGAGAGAAGAAGTCGATACAACAATATTTACCTTGAATAGAACTCAACTTAATACCAAACAATGACAAGAATTTGTATGAATTATGGAAAGGAAGACCTGCTTCAGTAAAATATTTTAGAATTTTTGGAAGCAAATGTTTTATGAAGATCAATGATGACTCACTAGGCAAGTTTGATTCTCGTGTTGATGGAGGAATATTTCTTGGATATTCTACTAGGAGCAAAGCATACAAATGCTACTATAATTGACTATGAAAGGTGGTAGAAAGAATTGATGTAAATATTGGCGAAGCACTTCTAGAAAATGGAATTGAATTCCATGACGAAGATTATATTTTTGAATAATTTGATGAAGAGTCAGTAAAGCAAAAAAAAGATCAAGAAAATCAAAAGGAACTATCGCAAAATCCATCAAAGGTAAAATTCCTCAAAAAACACCATCTCAAAGAACAAATTATTGGTAATGTGGATGATGGAATACAAACCCGAAGAAGGATGACAGGTACACCAAGAAAAGATAATGTTGCCTTACTATACATGGTTGAACAAAAAAACTTTGCTCAAGCTAGTAAGGACCCTCATTAGGTGTAAGCTATGGAAGAAGAAAGGTTTCAAATCGAAAAGAATGAAACATGGGAACTTCTACCTCATCCAAAAGATAAAAATATAATTCGAACCAAGTGGGTGTTCAAAAATAAAATGAATGAAGATGGAAAAATCATCAGAAATAAGGCAAGGCTTGTTTGTAAAGGGTATTCACAAATTGAAGGAACTAACTTGGAAGAAACCTTTGCCCTAGTAGCTCGTTTGGAAGCTATGAGAATGTTTTTGGAATTTTCTTGCTCAAAAGGATTCAAATTTTATCAAATGGACGTCAAATAAACATTTCTAAATGGTGATCTAAAGGACAAAGTTTGCATGGAGCAACCAGAAGGTTTTGACATAGCAAGAGGAAAATACTTTGTATGTAAGTTTAAAAAGGCGTTATATGGATTGGAACAAGCTCCTATAGCTTCATATGAAAGATTATATCACTATATAAAACAAAAGGCTTCAAAAAGGGGGTGGTAGGAAGAAATTTCTACATGAAGATGGACAAAGACAAATTGCTAGTCACTCTTGTATACGTTGATGATCTTATTTTTGCCAGCAAAAATGATGAGATGAGTCAAGAATTTGCTCAAAATATTTATAAGGATTTTTAAATGTCTATGATCGGTGAGCTATCTTACTTCCTTCATATACAAGTAACTCAAACAAATGCAGGTATGTTCATATCCCAAGAAAAATATCTTAAAAACATGCTTAAGAGATATGGGATGGAAGAATGTGCTCCTATGAGCACACTGATGGCTATAGATTACAAATTAATAAAAGATGATGAATCCCCTTCCATAGATGTAGCTATTTATAGGTAAATAATTGGATCTCTTATGTACTTGAAAGCTTCGTGACCCAATATTATGCAAGCAATAGGAATGGTGGAAAGATTTCAATCAGCCCCTAAGGAATCCCATTTGTTGGATGTAAAAAGAATTCTTAGATATTTGAAAGGTACTCCAAACTTTGGCCTATGGTATCCAAAAATCACAGCACTTACCATGAAAACTTACACTAATTATGATTGGGAAGGAAGCGAATAATCGAAAAAGTATTATTGGAAATGCACTCTTCATGGGAGACTATCTAATATCTTAGCTCAACAGAAAACAATATTATATATCTCTCTCCACAGTTGAAGTTGAATATATAGCTGCTACAGATTACTATACAAAAATATATGATGGATGAAGGAAGCATTGAAATATGTCAACATAGAGACTAATCAACTGATCATCATATACTGTGATAAAAATAGCGTCATCAGTCCTTCGAAGAATCTGGTAATGCACTCAAAGACAAAACATATTCGAATCAAATACCACTTTCTCTGAGAACAGGTTGCTGAACAGAATATGAAATTGGAATATTTTAATACAAAGGAACAAATTGCAGATATCTTTACAAAACCCCTACCACAAGAAGCATTTGAATATCTTCGCCAAAATATGGGGGTCATTACTCTTGCATCACATTAAGAAAACACATCGACAAGGGTAGAAGCACCATGACAAGGGGAACAACATGACAAGAAGCAGATTGATAGGGGGAGTACTTGGACACCCTATTTTACAATGATTTCAAAAGGGGAGAAAATGTTGGAAGGAATAATATTTCCA